>JAVJAQ010003249.1:0-239201 GCA_032362365.1 Zygogramma bicolorata | reverse complement strand
AGTGAGATTGCCAAATGATATTGGCAACACTGTAAGTGTTCTACGTGTTCATGCCCGTGACATGACAACAGCACTAGTGACAAGTGAAGGAGGGGTCTCCCGCGTTTTTGACATAGACAATAATTAATTATTAAGTTGGATGCTGTACGTAATACAAAATACTCCAAATAATGTAACGGAGATTCTAGTTCCATGTAATCATCACATGTATAAAGTGTAAATAAATCTGTATATAGTAGTGCTGGGTTTACGTAGAAAACAACCCCAAAACATTACAGAAAACACTACATGGCGCAGTCTTCAATATGGATCTAAAACCACCACGATTTAATGTAAGTGATGCACAATCCGCCAATGCATGGGGAAAATTCTTGCAAGCATTCGATATTTACATAAGTGCTGCAGGACTAGAGGCTGATGACAAAAGGAAGTGCAGTCTACTTCTACATTGCATGGGGTCAGAGGGCATTGACCTCTACAACACTTTCGAGTTGAAATCAGCAGAAATTGACAAATTCCAGCTTCTGGTCGATAAATTCAACGGCTATTTTTTGCCAAAAGTAAATGTAACGTATGAGAGACATAAGTTTTTTACTAGAAATCAACGTCCAGGAGAATGCTTCGATGCTTATGTCACAGAACTGAAATCATTAGCTTCCACGTGTGAGTTTGAAAAATTGAAAGAGTCTTTGATCAAAGACAGGATAGTCTGTGGTATTGAAAGCAACCAGCTGAGAGAAAAATTACTCAGTGAACCTAAGTTAAATTTGAACAAATGTATTGATATCTGCAGATCTTCATTATCAATGAGATCCCAGTTGAAAAGCTTAACTGGAGAAGTTCAAATAAATAAAATAAATAAAGTCGTGGAGACAAAATCAACACAAAATAAAGGGAAAAGGTTACTTCAAAGAAAAAGCCAGAACCCAAACCAGGAGGATAAAAGCAAAATAATCAAAAATTGCTACCGCTGTGGAAAGGATCACAAAATAAATGAGTGTCCTGCGTATGGAGTTGAATGTCATAAATGCAAGAAGAAAAATCATTACAGCAGTAAGTGCAGATTCAGAGAGATCAAACAAGTACAAGAGGAAACTCCACAGAGTGAAGATGCTGACGAAGACGATACTCTCTTCATTGGAACAGTAAACAGGAAAATTTCACAGGAAGAAGATTGGTGCGAAACGCTACAAGTCTGTGAAAGTCCAAAAGTCTTCTTGAAATTCAAGTTGGACACTGGAGCGCAGGCCAGTATAATCCCTCAACATTTATTTAATAAAATTCCAAATGCTAATTTACAAAAATCTCAGTTGAAACTTTTAAATTATAATGGGTCTAAAATAAATAACCTTGGCATGTGCAATTTAGTTTGTCAAGTGCGAGGTAGGCTAGGAAAATATAATTTAGATTTCCAAGTTGTTGACACAGAGTCTAATAGTTCTCCAGCTGTGTTAGGCCTCGAAGCTTGCCAGCAATTAAAATTAATAAGTAGACTCAATGAAATAAAAATTGAGAAATGTTTAGATGAGTTTAAAGATGTATTTGATGGAATTGGATGTCTCAAGAATGTTGAGCATAAAATAATAATTAAAAATGATGCAGTTCCAGTCATGTTTAATGCGAGAAAAATTCCACATTCTGTGAAAGATGAGGTTAAATTAGAACTAAATAAATTAGAAAAATTAGAAATAATTGAGAAAATCAGTGAACCAACTGACTGGGTGCATCCCATGGTTATTGTTAGAAAACCCAGTGGTAAAATAAGAATTTGCCTAGATCCTAGGAAATTAAATGAAGTAATCAAAAGAGAATACTTTCAAATGCCTACAGTGGAAGAAATGTTGGCTGAGCTTTCCGAAGCCACTGTATTTAGTATTCTAGATGCCAATATGGGTTTCTACCAAATACCATTGGATGCTGAAAGCAGTAGACTATGTACTTTTGCTACTCCGTTTGGACGGTATTTGTTTAAGAGGTTACCATTTGGTATATCCTCGGCACCTGAAATTTTCTATAAGAATTTTATACAAATATTTGAAGGCATCCCTGGAAATGTGTGCTACATAGATGACCTGTTAGTCTATGGCAAAAATAAATCAGAACATGATCATCATTTGAGGCTAGTTCTTGAAAGAGCCAGAGAGGCTAATGTAAAATTTAACAAAAACAAATGTAAATTTAATGTAAGTAAAGTAAAATTTGTTGGTCACATTATCACTAGTTCAGGTGTTGAAGTAGATGATGATAAAATTAGAAGTATCATGGCAGTCCCAATTCCAAAATCAAAAAAGGATGTTGAGAAGTTTCTGGGTCTTGTTACGTATGTTTCAAAATTCATACAGGGTCTTTCCGAAAAAACCTCAAAGCTGAGAGAATTATTAAATAAAAAGGTCGAATTTCAGTGGGATGAAAATCATACTCTTGCATTCAATAAAATAAAAGAAGTTTTAACTACTACTCCAGTATTAAAATTTTATGACCCGAAAAAACCAATAACTGTGTCTGTGGATGCCTCACAAAATGGCTTGGGTGCATGCCTGTTGCAAGACAACTTGCCAGTAATTTATAGTTCAAGAGCTCTGACAGATACAGAAAAGAACTGGGCACAAATAGAAAAAGAGATGGCAGCTGTTGTTTTTGGTTGTACCAGGTTCCATCAATATATTTTCGGTAGGGAAATAACAGTGGAAACCGACCACAAGCCTTTAGTTGCAATTTACAAAAAACCTTTGATTCTTTGCCCACTCAGACTTCAAAGGATGTTATTAAAACTCCAGATTTACGATATCAATTTAGTATACAAAAAAGGCTCAGAATTGATAATTGCTGACTATTTGTCCCGTAATTTTCTAAAGGAATATGAATCTGATGATTTTCACTTAAATGATGTAGAAGCTCATGTTAATTTAATACAGAAAATACTCCCTGTCAGTGATGAGAAATTTAAAACAATTCAGAACGAAACTCAGAAAGACAAAATACTCAATCAGCTTTTAAAATTTATAAAATCAGGATGGCCACAAAACAAACAGAACCTAAGTTTGGAGTTACAAAATTTCTGGACTTACAGAGATGAATTGGTTAGGGTGAATGATGTAATTTTCAAAGGTAAAAAAGTAGTGGTACCATTTTCTCTTAGGAAAGAAATGCTAGAATTGATACACTATAATCATCTGGGTATAGTTAAATGTCAACTTAGGGCACGACAATGTTTATTTTGGCCCAATATCAATTTAGATATTGAAAAATTTGTTAACAATTGTGAGACATGTTTGAATTTCAGACACTCGAATCCGCAAGAACCCTTAATTCCATCTGATATTCCTAATGATGTGTGGGAATGTGTAGGGGTGGATATATTCCAGTTTCAAGGAAAAAACTACATCATAGTTATTGATTATTTTTCAAAGTTCATCGAAACCATGCACCTTGTCAAACTCGACAGTATACAAACTATAACTGCACTAAAATCTATCTTTGCAAGACATGGTATTCCAAAGTTAATCAGGTCTGATAATGGCACAAACTTTAGTTCAGAACTTTTCAAAAAATTTGTAGACTCTTGGAAAATTAAACATGTTACATCAAGCCCAACTCATGCTCAATCTAATGGCATGGTGGAGCGTTGCATCCAGACCTTCAAGAGTCTAATGAAAAAAGCAGAACATGACGATAAAGATCTGTATCTGAGTTTATTGGAATATAGGACAACACCCATTGACTCCAATATTCCTTCGCCTGCCAGAATGTTATTCAATAGAGAACTTAATACATTACTTCCAAAATTTAATATCTTGAACAGTGATAATGGCTTGGCCCATATTAAAAAATCTTTAACAGAGAAACAGATAGGGCAGAAACTTAATTTCGACAAACATTCAGAAAAGAGAAATATAGATTTAGAAAAGGGAGATAAGGTAAGGGTACAGAAACAAGACAAATCATCTTGGCAACCTGGCCAAGTAGTTGATTTTCCAAACAAACCTAGAACTGTTATTGTTAAGTTAGATAATGGTTCAGTAGTTGAGAGAAATAGAAAATACCTAATCAGGGATTCAAATAAAGAGAAAAAACATATTGTAAACTTTTCTCATTGCAACACAAATATAAACCCTAGACCAAAAAGAATTGTAAATAATCCGCTAAGATTTCAGGACTATGATTGTTCAGGGTCTATGTAATATAACTTTGTAAATAGTAGCTTATTGTGTAATATAGTAGGTTGATATGCTTTCTTTGTTGGAAAGAAGGGAGATGTAGTGAGATTGCCAAATGATATTGGCAACACTGTAAGTGTTCTACGTGTTCATGCCCGTGACATGACAACAGCACTAGTGACAAGTGAAGGAGGGGTCTCCCGCGTTTTTGACATAGACAATAATTAATTATTAAGTTGGATGCTGTACGTAATACAAAATACTCCAAATAATGTAACGGAGATTCTAGTTCCATGTAATCATCACATGTATAAAGTGTAAATAAATCTGTATATAGTAGTGCTGGGTTTACGTAGAAAACAACCCCAAAACATTACAGAAAACACTACACTACCAAACAGCCCAAACATCCGATAACGTCTTGGAATATTTCCAACAGACTATACATCTTTTTGGACAATAAAGTGTCTACTAAATCACTGGTATAACAGTTGTTATAAAAGCGAATTGTTTTATAATATTCAATTTTTTTTTTTGAAATTTGTATCTGATAAGGAAACATTCACCACTCGTGTGATTCATATTACTGTTAAATGCTGCCGCTTTATGTTGGTCAGGATGGTTGGATGAAAGCTGAATTACAATATCTGTATGTGAAGTTTTTCTAAAAATGGAAAAAATATGTTAATCCTTAATTTTTGTTAGTGAAATCCAGATAATTGATTGCATTATTTTCTTCCATCTCCAACATACGGGAAGTAGGTCAGGAATTTCCTGCTTTGCTACCGAGTTGGTACAACTTCTATCTCAACAGTCTTTCTACCACGGTTTCATCCGGCAGATTTTTCGGAAATAAATTCTGTAGAGAATTCATTTCCAAGTATTCTGTACATCAATCTACAAAATTTATTTCCAAGCATTTTGTACATCATAGACTACATCTTACAGAGCTTGAAGCCACTTCACAAAATTTCTCTATGAAAAACTGAAATTTTGTGCAGCGGCTTTGGGCGCTGTTAGACGCAGCCATTGTAAACAAATCGACATGATTGAGGCAACACTGTTGAAACTGTTGAAAGTTGAAACGCTGATTTGTTGTGACAGTACTGACAGTGACAGTTCGTGTTTTAGTAAAATCAACAATAAATAGGTGTTTAATATATTCATTCGAATTTTATTGCTACCCATAGAATAATTATTAATAAAAAATTGTGATTTTGAATACCAAACATGACATCTGATGATAATGGTGCCAAGCAGTTCGCAGTAAATTGGAACAACCATATGAATCATGTGAAAAAAGCTTTTGATTACTTGCTGAAAAACAGTGAATTCACCGATGTGACTTTATACGCCGAAGGAAAAAAAATAGGTGCGCACAAAATGTTGCTTTCAGCTTGCAGCATTTATTTCAGAAATTTGTTCCGAGAATTTCCACAAGAACACCCTTTAGTCGTACTGAAAGGGGTAAAATATTCAGTGCTGGCAGATATACTGAAATTCATTTACAGTGGAGAAGTCAGTGTAGACAGTAATGTGTTTGATAGTTTCCTACAGACTGCAGAATTTCTGCAAATAAGTGGTTTAACGGATTCCAGGAGTAGGAGAGAATCTAAAGGAAAATCATTAATTATGGATTTCAAATCTTGTAACGAACCCTCAAATGCTGAAGATCAAAAAAAATATTTTGACGACAAATATGCTGTGCAGAAAAATAGTCCAAAAGAATGTTATGACGATACTGAATATATTGATGACGAACCAGAAATATTAACTTCAATATTTGCAGATGAAATATCTGATCAGGAAAAGTCGCAGTTTCCATCAGAAATTTTATTACAATCATGTATGTTTGTTTTACTTGACGATTACTTACTTTTGCTAATATCAATACTGTTACAGCCTCCTTGAATAATTATGTGGATGATACCTGTGCCAAAGGTAAGTACCTAGTTTAAAATTTTTCATAGTTTCATATATTACCACTAAATTCCAAGATTTATCCCTCATAAATTTGACATTCTCCATTTTCAATTTAGGGCCAATTAGTACAGCTTTGTTTTAATCTATATTTCATTTGTAAACCAAGCTGATTTTAGACATCTGTATAGGAGCACTTTGTAGAATTACCTCTGTTTCAGCCTTGCCTTCAATTTCAAAAGTGTTACCCAAACAACATATGATCAATAACCTCCTAATTCCTTGTAATATAATCTGGAACTAACTGCCATTCAAGGTAATTTCAATAATTCAGACTGGGGATGCTATATCCTCTTGACCTAAAAATTATTTGAAGATGACAAACAAACAAATAAATACTTATGTAATAAATACATGAAGAAGAAAGATGTAGATCAAATTCAAGTTAACAACAAAAAATGACTTATCTGAAGCATAGGAAAGAAGGAATTTCATTTTTTGTGTTGAGAAATATTCTTCTAGGCTTATTTTGAATTAAACAGGATTTTCAACTTTTTTTAAATATGAAGGTAAATTGTTATAAATGTGAACTCCATTAGGTATGAAACAGCTGAAGCCAGAACCCCCCCAAATTTCATTGGTGATTCTGATATAACCATTGTTTTTCTTTGGCGTAACTATTGCTTTATGGGGTAATGGGTAAGGTATTCCAATATTTAGATTGAGAATAGTTAAAAAACGTGCATATTTGTATCTACAAAAAAAAATCTTGACTCCCAAACTGAATATTATTTCACAATTATAAATCCTTGTTTATAAATTGCATTATTTGAAAATCTAGATATTTTCATTTTTAGTGATGCACATCATATTTCCACTGAATATATTTTTCATCTCAAATGATTGAAACTTAGTTTTTTATCAATAAAATTGTCTTTTTACTACATTGGAAGTTACTCAAAATGGCATATCATCAACATCTTGAATGTGGTAGTTCTATAAAAATTTGAATATATATAGTAAATTACTATAGGGCGTATTTTTTTCCAGATGAGGAAGAAACAACCACAGAACATTGCTATGTTATGCCGGATAGCAATGTCAGTACAACACACAAGGCAAATGACAGCTTGACTTGCCCCATATGCTACAAAGTTTTCACTCACCCTTACAGCCTTCACCATCATAAACCTGTTCATTTGGGCAGAACCAAATGTTCAATTTGTAATGCTGTACTTTCCAGAAAGTATAATTTGAAGATGCATATGAAATCCAGGCATAACATTGTTTAAAACTGTTCTAGTGAAATGTCCGATTTTAATCTTAAAGTAGGGTTATTTATTTGTTCTGAATTATATGTGATATGTAATGTTATTGTAGTTGTTGAATGTTTAATGATTGTTAGATAGATTTGTCTGCTAATTCAAAATTTTAACCATTCTGTTGATCTCAGTGGGGTGTTTTTGTCTGTGATTTAATTGTTTTGATTTTGAAAACTTGCTTCCCAGTTCTGACTAATTTCAACATCAATAAGTAATATTTTTTAGTTTGTCTCTTTGAAAGCCACGTCCAGAGTTTTGATGATATACTACCGAAATGACACTTCCATCACAACTCTTCGAAAAAAATAATTTTTTTATAGTGAAATATCTCGAAATAGGATATCAACTGATTCAATTTGAATTACAAAACTTGATTAATAGGACAGTAATTTCCACAAGTAATGTCACCTTCATCTCTGGTTATAAATTGATCACTTAATATACTTGACCAATTTTTCAATTGCATATACCAAAATTTATATTAATTGAATAGAACATTCAAAGGCGTTTGCCTCATTCACAAAAAAGAAGAAAGAGTCCATTTGAAACAGCTACTTCCCTGTCTAAATGGTACGACTGGCACTGGAATTCATAAAAGTCACTTTTTAAATTCATTTTGTATACCATGCATATGGAAATTGAATCAGGTTGAATAGTTCTTCCAAGTATTTTCTGAAAAAGTACTTTCATTTCCAGATTCAAATTGTACTTTGAAAGTCGAATATAGGTATAACACCTTGTGATTTTTTTCTGTTTGAATCTTTAGAATATCAACAAAATTAACAAAAGTGGCAAATGTTAAATTTCTAGGGTTTTTCATTTTTGCCTGAAGTTCTCGCCTTCGATATAGATTTTCTATATATCTGTTGATTTATTTGTTGACCAATAAAATATTTCATGTAGCTGATTTGTTTTGTATTATTGACCAAGCATCTGCCTCCTTATGAGAACTATCGAGAACACTGCAGTAGAGAATAGATTACTAGCTTTTTTAATCTTTCACTGCAAACGTGAAGAATCAGGTCAACTGCAAAGAAGCACCTTGCAGTTCCATACCTGGAGAACCACAATTGAAACGAACTATTATTTGACTGAAGGAGTGTGTTTCACATTGGGTATGAATGTTTTTTCATTTTGGCAGGTGGTCTTGCTTCAATATGACAAAAAATATACTTATTATCAAGAAAACCTAGGGGAACTACAATTAAAATGCGTGTAACTCTTCAGGAACACCTGGTATATTCCTCAAAATTCATACAGATATTATTTACAACCATTTTCTCAATAATATAGGGTTATTATTATTCATTTTTATTTTGCTTTTTATTTTTCTCTTGTGTATATGTATGTGTACTCGTGTATATATGTGCATACTTGTATAATTTAATTGTACACTAAATTGACGAACCCAAATATTGTAACCAATGACAAAAAAGGTAATATATATCTATCTATCTATAGTTGTTGCTCGCGAGAAAAATTAGACAAAAAAAGTGTAGTTTTTTGAATTTCGTTTCGAGAATACAAATCAACGATATTCCTGGTTAAATTGCAGTCACTGATTGATAAAATGCCGCGACGACATTTGACACGTGAGGAGCAGAATCAAAATATACTTTATTGACCAAAGAATGTTATTCTTATTGACAAAGTCGTCCTCAATGTATACACAAATTCGATATTTGTCACACATACAAATACAATAGTTTGCTTTAAAATTGTAGAATCATTTCAGTTACCTATACAAACGAATTAAAAAATAGTTCCAACTTATAAAATTTCGTGAACAGAATACATAACATTTACAAGTCATTAAATCTTATGAAAAATATAGATAGCACAAACGATTTGAAAAGTGAAACTTGAGTAGAGATATTTACCAGTATGTACACCTTAGTTTGAACTATGAAAATTGAACGCCCAATTTCAAATTATTGAAACTTTTACATGACTACTTTTAGGAATAGACAAAAGGAACATTATACTGGGAGGTACGAGTGTTATACGCTGATGATATATAATAATACGTCTTTATTATTCCAGATCACCAATTTCAAACAGTACATAGCTATTCAAATTTTCTCAGAGGAATAAAAGGCGAAGTTCAGTTTTCATTCAACGTGAAGGTGCCAAATAAAATCTGCTCTTCCAACGTATTAGGTTGGATTCAGACAGATCCGAAACCCGATAGCTTTTCAATCAGAAAGCTATCGAAAGCGTCGTACGATCGTATCTGTCTGAATCCAGCCTTAATCACGGTGTTTGTGGATCAGACACGTTTCAATAGAGGTATAATAGTAAGGATTTGGTGCTTTTTGAAATAATCTTTGCACGATTCCTGATCTTGCAAAGCGCCCTGATTGCTCTTTTCTGGATGACTTGTACCCTTTGGATGAGATTCTCTCTACAAGCCCTCCGAGAAGGCAATTCCCAATTCCATAAGCTATGTGATTCATCTAATGCCCAGTTATGATCTGTTGCTGGAAACTGGCCAAACTCAAAGAGTTGCATAGATCTTTATGACTTAAGCCAGTATGATCAGTCTATTGTGGAGAAGATACTGAGAGACTGGAAATGTGAGAGACAACATACAGGCCGCATAAGAACCACAGAGCCCGTTCAGGAAACTTTTCTGCAGTTGCAGGCCAGGATGTGTGTAGATTTGCTTGATATGGGCGCCATGTATTGGGGAATAAGTAAATACACTCTCTTGCATTTAGTCTAACATAATAAACGCGTTGTCGATACCCAAAGAATACAAATCTAACAGAGCTAGATTCTGTTTATTATATTTATTAATGACCTCCCAATTTATTGCTCTGCTGCTTCTCTATCGATTGTATATGCAGATGATACCAATCTTGTTATATCCGCTGACAGTATACCAACTATGCTTCACAAAGCGCAGAATGCCACAGAACAACTCTCTGAATGGTGTGATTTGAATGGGCTAGTTCTCAATACGACCAAAACTCGAATGATCAATTTTGTTACAAAAAATTCATCAATAGATACCAGCTATACTTAGTCAAGGTGAAAAATATGTCTATTCGACAAGTCTTTGAAAAAATTTCTAGGAATTAATATTGATTCAAAACTCACCTGGGGCAATCATATTGAAAACATTAAATGCAAGATTAGTAAACACATATTTCTACTCCGTCAACTGAGAAACACTGTTTCTCTCGAAGTCTTGAAACTTGTATATTTTAGTCTGATTCAGTCATTCATATGCTATGAAAGCATTCACTGGGGTGCAACATCCAAGGCACAGGAAATATTTGCAATTCAGAAAAAAGCAGTAAGGTTAATGATGGCAGTATACCTCTGAGAGGACATGCAAACCACTTTTTATAAAAATGGGAATCATGACTCTTCCCTGTCTATATTTATATCACTGTATTCTTTATGTGAGAAGAAATATTACTAACATTACTACTTGTGGACAGACTCATGATTATCAAACTAGAAATGAGTACAAAATCCAACAACCTTTGACTAGACTGTCAGTGTCGCAGAATCATCCGGGATCGATTGGTATAAAGCTTTATAACGCTCTTGATGACAGTATCAAATCCGCCCCTAGCTTGCATTACTTTAAGGCTAGTCTGAAAAACAATCTTGTGTCGAAAGCATACAGGCATTTAATTTTAACATGTTTTGTCTGTTACTGTGTTGTTTATTTATTATAAATATTGCATATTTTTTAGCCACAAATACTGATTTTTTTTTATTCTGACATTCTTCAACTTCTCTAGCTTTAATGTTTCGTCTAGTTTGTTATTTTAAGCTCATCTGACGTGTTACCTAAGTTAGTATGTTGCAATGTAGGTAACTGTATTGTAATTGAACACATATCTAACTAAGAAATTGATTGATTGAGTGGTGAAAGATGAACTTATTGAATGATATATTGGCCTTCAGACTGACCACAACGTAATGATTTGAACCCAACCAAAAGTAAGTAATTCATTGGATATGATAGGAAGTAATTTAAATCCTATTTTATGAATGCCCCACGTTTTCTACATGAAATGTAGCAAAAGCTACTAGCCCTCTCCTCCCAAGTGAGAGAACTGAATACTGACTATGGCGGCACTCGGCTTATGGCGCAGTATGTTACCAGATCTCACTATTTCCTTATATATTTGCTTATTAGGTATTTATTTCTGAGGAAAAATACAATTTGTCGATAATCCTTGATATATCGAAATTTATGACGATTTTAATTGATATTTGAAACACTCGTTGAGTCAGCTGATAAAAATATACATGTAACATAAACAAATCTGAACAACACTGCAAATTATGTATTGAACAACATCTGAAAGAAAACAACTTAGAGGAACTCTTATGTGAACATATTGCGAAAGAAGCAAAATTTGCTTTTTCACTCTTATGGTTTTCAATCTATTTTCAAATTGAAAAAATGAAACTCTGATTTGTGAAAAATATGAGAAAAAAATTTGTCAATATGGTTGTGAGTTAGTTTGTATTGGTATGAGTTTTGATATGAATATATGTGTTTGAAGAACCCTGCAAATTTTGTAATGAACAACAGATCTGAAAGAAAACCAACATAGAGGAACTCTATTATGAAAGAATAAAAATTCCTTTTTTCACGGTCCTCAATATACTTTCAAATTGAAAAAATGAAACTCTGATTTGTGAAAAATATGAGAAAAAAATTTGTCAATATTTCTTGAAATCTGAAAGTTTCTGACGATTTTCATTGATATTTGAGTTTGAATCGAGATAATCTAGATAATTGAATAACTATGGAAATAAAAAAACACTCATTGAGTCAGCTGATATGAATATACATGTAGCATAAACAAATCTGAAGAACCCTGCAAATTTTGTAATGAACAACAAACAGATCTGAAAGAAAACCAACATAGAGGAACTCTATTATGAAAGAATAAAAATTCCTTTTTTCACGGTCCTCTATATATTTTCAAATTGAAAAACTGAAACTTCGCTTGGTGAACAATATGAGAAAACTTTATTAAACTTACATGCTACAATAAGGAAAATAAAGAGAAACTCTCAACAGAACAAGCAACTCAAATTAGCCAAAAAATAATTCGAACACTTGCTCAAATAATCACTATAAAATCGATTTGGTATACATCAATATGATACACATATCTGTACCACGTTATAAAGGAACAAAAGACGAATATTGCAATATAAGAGCGCTTCCATAATGCTTGCTACACAGAAGGTTTCAAACTTATAACGTAACTATGAATTTCTTTTTTCATTATCAATTACAGAATACTTCATAAAGCGTTGCCATATCATTCATTCATTGAAACATTTTGAAGAGAATATTCGACATAACATAAGAATGTTATACAAACATTATTACTTTTGATAAGGCTTGAGAGTTTGAAATTACTCCTACTCTAAATTTATGTGTCTGTGTATTAAACAATGCAACAGTATTTCAAATCAGTTTAATGAAAATATCTCAGGTTTCGAATCATGCATATCCTGATATATTTACAGCCATTCACTAAAGTTTGGAGTAGTTTTTCATAATTCCAAAATAAAATGAAGATTGAGCTGTACAAGAGAGTGAACTCTTATTTTTTTGATTTTCTCCCTCAAAAGAAATCACAGATAATACATGGCGATGATAAATGTTGTTTTCTAAAATTTTGAATTGCTATTGATATCTTGGAGTTGAAACTGACTAGAATCATTCCTTGGATAAGTGCAAAATAGTTATCATACAAGGCCTCAAATTGTGATTGGTGCTAGTGTCAACTCAAAAAGTTTTTTAATGTATGTATGAAAAGTTTAATTTTTTATGAAAGTTTTTTCGAGTCTACTTCCAACTCAATACTGAATTATATTCACTTTTTTTCGTCAAAAATGGACAAAGGTAAATTTCAGGATTGTAAATTCATAATGTCATTTTCTGGAACAAATCTTAATTGAATTGATCTGGCTGATAATTGAAAATCCATATTTTACAAAATAACAAAAAATTAGTTTCATGTACGATTCACGTTAAAAATCCTTATTATAAATATATGAATGCTGTCATCCCTGCTTGAGGAAGCTAATGTTGTAAATGGTAATCATGAATTGTTTGTTAAACATATGAGCTTTAACCCAGAGAGGATATCGCTTCTCTTGAAATCAGAATAACGAAACACATGTTACAGTTATTATTAGTGAAAATCGGACAAGATAATTTAGTATTTTGTTACATATTATAGTCGTCAAAGGATGCTTAATCGTCACTGACATCTGCCACCGTCAAAAAAGAAAATAGCAATTGAAGACATTTTTCATTCAGATAACTGACAAATACAATTTCTTAATTTAATCTTAATAAGTTTGGTTTGGACTGAAACTGAATCTAGATGAACTGAAAAATCAATAATTCATCCCCCTTTTTCTATAATTTTCTGTGAATTCTGTCAAACCATATTAGAATAAGGATAAATTCCATCAAACAAGAAAATGGAGCCACTGAAACACACGCTCCTGCTTAACATTTCTTTACAATTGACAGTTTATTCTGAAAAGGAGGTCAATAACGACTAATTCTGCTTCAGAACTTTGATAACCAACAATGAAAACTGATGGAAGGGTATTTATCTTTTTCAACGAAAATTATTTGTTATAAGCAACTGGATATTGTATTGCTAATGCCTCTGAATCTGTAAAACAGCACGATTTGATCACAAATAATAATTTACATAAAATCGACAAGTATTATCAGCTGAAAAGATCATGATCAATAGATCAATTTGTCTTCGGACATTTAACAACCATGAAAGAATTCTATAAGTTTTTCAAGAAATAAAGACACTAATGGAACCACAAATATGGCAATATTAACTTTGTATATCAATAGTTTTATATAAGTTTACCAGACTTGATAATTATTTGGAGGCAGCTATTTGTATAGTCCTCCAAATTTAATGAAATATAACGAAAAATTTATTCGAAGAAAGGAATTTGTTGAAATAAAAATTATGTAGTTAACGTACATCTCTCTGAGTCAATGACAGCGAAGTCTGATTTTGAACTTCAAGCACAACACTCTGTAAGTTCTACCAATTCTGTAGGTCATACAGAATAAAATGGGCATGACATTAAGTTACTGTTGTTGGATTTGGAATGGAAAAAGTGGGAAAAGACGGTGGTAAGACATTAATAAATAATAAAAAAAGAATAGGGTCAATCATTTTTGTATCAGACGAATAATAAATTTATCCAAATGACTACTGACATGACCTCCAACCTATCTAGCGCCATCTGCCTCGCATGAGAATTCTTCAAAGTATTAGAAGAAGGATATAGATATTATGTTTATTGAATATGTTCCTCATTCATATAGATCTATTTGTCAACCTCTAATAATTTAAAATGGAAATAATTCCATAAAGAAAACTGACAAAATGCAGTTCCCTGACCTTTTATGATTTCCATTCAGAATCAAACTGTCTTAGAAATCTTAAATATGCCTAGAGTTTATCCAACTTGGCAACGAAATTCGTTCCAAATAAGGTGATTATTAATATTTAATATACATCCGTTTGTGCACTGACCTGACAATAAATTACGAATGACTGCTTGTATCGCATTGCGCAATATTTCATAGTTTCCATACCAAGACAAAATGGTTGAGCTGTACTTCTAAGTGAAAATCAATAGCAACATAAATACACTTTTCATAGAAATTTTATCACATTTGAATAACAGCAAATCCTGCAAATGGCTTTAAATAATTTCATTCTAATTCGAAACTTTTATTACTGAAAAGGAAGATTGATGGAAGAACAAAATCGATATTTCGAATGAAACTTTGTTACGAGACACTAAATATAGTGTACCCTTTCCAAAACATGTGTCGTAGGTACAAATAATTTGATATAATTCAGATACAATCCCATAAAAACATCGCTTTGCCTGTGAAAATGTGAAATGGTAGGATTCGATCACTAGGTGTAGTGAAAATGACAATCCATTGATAGATGATTTGAACTAATAACGAATAACCCACATAGGATCGACAGTTATTATCAATAGATGAAACTCAATAAAGATCAAAGTGGGTAGTGGTCTGATTTCAAATTTGTCTATTTACAATAATATTTCTTCTGATATGTGTCAATTGACACCATAGTGATAAGTTATTTCATGGATCATGGATGCTAATCAATACAAATCGAATGGAGCTCCTACTCTGATCCTTATCGAATTGTCCAGTTGAAAATGATACCATACTCATCATGCGAGTTGTCTTTGGGGATTTAAGACACTTATGGGAGGGATCAGCTCTCTTGTTTTTTTCAGAAAATACAAACAAATTGACATTACTAGGCCTACAACTACACCAATAATAACATGTACAAGACACAGAGCTAAAATATCAATAGGTACATAAAAAGATTCGCAATTATTCTGATGTTTTTTTTTTCAGTCGGAGTCAAGTAGTATGGATCAAGATCAGTCAGTAGCTCTGTGATCGACTTAATACTACGTGTGTTAATAAATAATCATTATTATATAAATTGAGTTTCCCATACTGACAGACTTATATCAACTTGAAAAATGCATATCAAATTTCGTTACACTGCCAGTGGCTTTTCGAAAGATTGATGTGGATATGAAATTTTCACAAAAATATATCCACCAAATTGATATCTCTGAATATTTTGATTCAGAATTTCATCTAAGGATATGATTTAAACAATATTTCACAAATATTTGGCACTATTCTATTATTTGGTTTCCAATTAAATAGACTTAATTACATGTTTTCAAACACTTAGAAATTCTCTAGACAGGCCCACCTAGAAAGATGAAACTGAAACAGATTTTTCAATCTAAAATAGCCGTTGATACACATTTTTCGAATATGCTTGTATGTTTGGGGATTCCCAGAAAGATTTACTATATACATGAAGAAGTTAAAACAGTCGATTGTAATTTATACCCATCATAACACTTATGTAACTGACGTTACTTGCTTTGGCTTGTGATACAGATGTTTCACTTTGTGAGATTCTTCTGAAAATGGGACTACGAGTCTTTTTCCTTTCACAACTAACTTTCGTAATACGAATTTTCATCTATCATTATTCAAAATCACACCAATTCCGAATTTATTCAATTCAAGTTAACCTATTTGCACATTGATATTAGAATAAAAGGAACTTTAAAACCCATTCCAAGCGCCATTCTCAAAAAATTATTATTGCTGTCCCGTCTTGAAATTTCGAGTCAATTCATCGGTCTGAATCAATGGTAGCTACTTTTCTGCTAATTCCCCTATTGCTTATTGCTTCATGAACAGTTATTCAAGGTATGGGCTAATCTTCAAATTGTTATCTCCAAACTCCAAAGCTATATTGTTAGAAAGCTCACGTATTAGAAGCAGAGTTATCACAAAGAAAAACATCACGAAGCCCCCTACTAAATGCAATAATCAATATCATCGTTTATTGATTCAAACAAAAATTTCCACAGTCTCATTTCACATAATAAATAACTGTCGGGCGAGCCAAAAAACCTGACTAGGTTGTATACCGAACCCTCGCCGCCGTACCTATTTGAGGAGTTAATACCGTGGTTTGCGGAATCATAGGGGCGTTCAAAAAAATTGCGAAGTCCGAGTATAGTTCGAAGGTGCACGAGTTTTCACTTGTTTAGTCCCACGGCTCGTCTGGACTATCCAATCCACACTGCGCATCCAATCCACACTGCGCATCCAATCCCTCTTCTTCCTCTGGTATAGGCATTTCCCCGTACTGCCTCAATCGTTTCTTCGCTAAGGCTTCTTTCTCTTCTTTGGTGCGCTCCTTACGAAATTCGTAAACTAGGGGGAATATATATTCGATGGCGGCCTGTACGTCAGCTACACTCGGTGCTGAAATGATATTCATGTTCCATGAAATGATAATATTTATTATTATAGTTCTTCGAGATCATACATGATAGAGTAAGAGCACGCGATAGCCAGACTTTCGTTATTTTATGAAAGCTGCAAGTTTCCCTGCGCATCTCCCTAACACAGGTGAGAACGATCAGTGAATATGAAGTTTGGGCGATGGTTACATGGTCAGATAACAGGTAGCAAATGTATAAAATAGTACCTCACTTTCGTCAAAGTGTAAAGCTGTTTTTCCACATTTTTTTTCGGAATGATATTAGAAATCCCATCATCCATTGCCAGACACTTACTACTGTTTCAACCCCCTGCCAGACACCCCCAAACTTCAATGAATTTTGAATTAGCTTTTTTTTTCGTCAAAGGTTGAAAATTTGTTCCAAACATCTCGTTTGCATAATGAATATTTTTCTGTGTGGGCAGATGTTCCCCATAAAATGATACCATATCTAGATATACTGTGATATTTTCAGTTATCCATGCTACTAGATTATATCCATGATTCTTCCAGACCAGTCTTAAGTCCAAGTAAAGAGAATTGGGATACTGGTTCTAGAGTCGTTACACCATTGCTAATACTATTTTTCATGTAGTTTTGAGCAAATGATATAATTTGGCTTTTCTCAGTGTTTAGTTTGAGATGTCTGCCGAAAACTACCCCTACTGAATATTCAAATTGGGTAGGATACTGGATGGCAGAGACCGGAGATCAGTCATCTGCATATTATACCGTGTATTCATCTACACATTGCTCGTGTATAGTATGTACAGTAGGGGACCCAGCACTGACCCTTGTGGTACCATTTTTTCAATTTTTCTGATTTCACAAGATTACCATCAGAGTCCCGGAGAACTTTCTGAAAAATTCATACAATCATTTTTCTCTGGGAATTATGAAAAATTCGAAAGAAAAACTCTTGGTTTTTATCTCTGAGAAATTTCATTTCAAAGAAAAAACGTGTTTTATAGTGCAAAGTTCGTCTCGTTTTCGTTTTTTCATTCATTTTATATTTCCCCTCGTCACACATTTTAACAACACCTAGGCTATATACTGCACAAATTCAAAGTGGTGGCTAATCGACGATACAAAAAAATAAAACTCGATTTGAGATTGTAAGTTCAACCCGCTTCCACATATGCAGTAAGATTGTAAGACAATCGTTATTTTTATTGTCGGTGGTTGAGGTGATACTTCGTTTGCAAGGTTTGTCATAGTAGATACTTGTACAAAAAGAAAATAGTTTGAAGACAGAGTGTTGTAAGGGCAATGATCAACTAGTGTTCCCTGCCTATTGATTTGGACTTCCAATGAAGAATCCAAATCAAATAATGCAATCACATACAAACAAAAAATAACAAATAATAAAGTTTCAATTGATCAAAAATAATAATATTGTGACAAAATTGAAATATTGAATATGAAATAGTAGATTCAAAAAAATTTCAATACAAAATATGGATTAATGGAAATAAATGTTGAAACTATTTTCGACTCACAATTTTTTTCGATAGGACCTTGGCAGCACATTTGACATTTCAACTGTGGGGAAACTTATAGTACTACAGGGTTTATTGGAGTATACGATAAATAGACCTCACCTATTGCCTATTGGAATGTAAACAAAAGAATGTAGCAAGAAGGTATATAACTTTTTTGAAATCTCAATGGTTGAATACTAATTTTTACTGATTTTTTTCCTTAAATATGGCAATAATAAATTTAAAATAACTTATATTCATTATTTTTCTCGGAGACCTCCCAAAATCAGATTGAGAGACCAAGTACTACCTCCTGATTTTCATCACCCTGCCTTATATCAGAATTTTTTTTAATAGGATGCAAATGTTTCAATCACCTTCGGGACACAATAAAAATGTGGCAGATGCTCATATATTCAGGAATAAAGTTAGGAAATTATCAATTGAGAAATGCTGCCAAACTTTGGAGAAGTTCCTGAATTAGATGGTCTTTGAAGCATCTTAATGTGTGTTTTGTATTCATTTCAATTGGATTTATGTATTGACATTATATTTCACTATTGTATTTGTACAATTTATCGTCCTGAAGTAATTTTATTGGAAATTACGATATATCATTATTATTATTATTATTGTTGACAAAAACTCCGGGTGTGCCACGGCTTTCCTGTCTGAACTGGAAAATTCGTTCGTCTTTATAATGCGTGGTTGACGAATCAATTCTCAACTTATAGTCGTCCCATACGGTCATAAATACATTGCGTGTTCCTTTCTTTTATTGTTTGAATCGTGTGTTTTCGAAAGATAGCTGAAATATCCCGACACAAACAACGCATCACTTCTTATCATCTGTTGGCATATCTTCTTGATCCAACTATTAGCTCTAACAGACGAAAAGAGTTGTGCATTGAAAGCTGCTAAGGAAGTATCTCTGAGTCAGTTTTTGATACTGATAATTCAATTCCTGGACAACTTAGATCCATTCACCATATTTTTTGATGAAAAGATTTTCAAAACTTCTAAAGATTTAGATTGGTGAAAATACTAACAGAATGCTAATGCAATTCAAAAAGTACTGCCCACCGTTGAACAGTTATCTGCTGAAACTTCTTTAGCATCCGTTGAAAGAGTGTTTTCAACATTTGATTCAATACATTCCAAACTTCGAAATCGTTTTCCTGTTTGAATATTACAATTGACTCTTGAAAGCACATTTTGTGTTTGTTTCTTACAGGTTAGCCTGAGTAACTTTATTGTTCATTGTACTCATTATAATACCACTTATGAATTCGATAATAATTTCTATGATATACTATATTATAAATTATAAACTATTTTTTTTTGTTGTGAACTGTTTGTATTTTCTCAAGTTTCAATTATGAATATTTTCGTTAGACTGATGAGAATGAGCTATTTTTGGACTGTATAATGTATGTACACTCTTAGTTTTGAATAAACTATCTTCACTTTTTTAATTTCCTGATCACTCACTTCAGTTATTTGCTTCGGGGACTTGTTTTCAGAACTATTTATAGTTTGATATGAATCATGCTCAAACTGAAAACCAATTGATTTGAATCGTTGCAAACTTGACCACAAAGCTTTTCTGTAAAAACAATACTGCTTGAGCTGCATAATGATCGTGCCCCAAAGAATTGTCAAGGTATCACAAATATCCCTTGGTCCTAATTTAATTTCCCGGTCGGCATTTAAAACAAATACAATGTTGACATCAATACACTCGTACATTATCTGCCAATTAAACTTTACACTAGCTAATGAGACATTAGGAGTTGCATCAGGTACTTGTAGGAAGATAATGAATTGACGGTAATTGCAAAACTATGCGATTAATACTGAATATTATCATAGTTCATTTTTCTTTGAACCTTTATCATAAGTCACGATGAAATAATGTATCTCGTATGGTAGATTATTAATTGGATGAAATGTTCTGATCCTACATTATCTTCCAGGTGTTTCTAATAAAACCTCTGATTTGCATGGGGTGGGGCGGATTGTTTCTTCGGCCCGGCGCAGGTACATAGCAACTTGTTTTTCATTGAAATTTCAATTTGTCTTAGCTGTAAGAGTTGTAAACTTATTCCTGTGTAATGACGTATCCTGTACATATGTGTACCTTTGGAAGAATAAATTGAATTGAATTGAACCCTCACAAGAAACATTTTATAGCAAGTTATTTCTTGATGATACCCTACTTACTACTTACATGTTTTTTTTATTGAAATAATCAAAATGCATTCACTCGAAAAATACTTAGTGAAAGTAGTTTTAGAATAACTTCATAAATAGGAAAGGTACGGACATTTGAAATTCGAAATTAGACAAAGGGTGATAGCAGCATGTGACGTCACAAGTTCCATATAACGTTCATACAAATCTCCGTTTTACGGGAGAGACAGGAAGATAATAAACTTCAAGATCTGATAACTTCTCACTTCATTAACCGATTTTCATTTCAATTTCAATTCTCGTTGTAGCATTAAGACATTCTTCATAATTTGTTACAATTCAGCAAATTCAATAGTCAACATATCCCTATTATTTCAATCGTTTGTTGGAGGCTATTAATGCAAGGTAGAATAATAAAAATTCAAAGGGAATGCAAATTTCATCTTCTCTCCTTTGTTTCACCAGATGGTCTTTGAATCCTACAAGATTTTTTTTGCTTGAATCTAAGGTTAAAAAAAAGGTTTGCATTTTTCATTATGTACAAATAGATTGAATCAGGTGCAGATGGAGTAAACCTCAGGCGACCAAGGACTCAAACTCCCGTAGTTCGCGGCTTTGCCATATGATGTGCCTGCTGTAAGAGGTCTCCTATACTTGGTGTAGTAGGAGTTTGGAGTCTTTGGTTTTCATTCAGCACATGGCTTTTCGCGTTAGAAGTATACACCATCTGCAGCAGATTCAGACTTCTGTTTTGTAAGGAATATACCGTTCAAAATTTTTGTGTTCACAAGTCCAGCTGAGTGTCACTAGGGAAACCTATGGCAATTTGAAACAGTTGTCTGGCATTGGATTTGTGAATCATTTCGAACATGGAAACTCTGAGCACAAATAGATTCTCTGAGAAATTGATACGGAATAATTCTGATTAAATGAGAACCAAGTATTGACAAATATTTGTTTACAATAAGTACCTTGGTAACTTTTCATGTATTCAAATAACATGAATAGACAAATATAACTTACCTGTAACTGTAACACTGCCTGTTGAAAATATCTTTAGAGTAGCTTTGGGGGACTTCAACTTGTAAGTAACCCCTGGATGAAGTTCAGGTTCATAACTGAAAGAAAAAGTTCAATCAGATAAACCCAAAGGGTGTTTGTTTCCTACCCGAAATCCGGTGTACAATATTCAGTAGAACTCTTCCAAATCCTGAAATCCTCAGTGAAATCCCTCGCTCAAAAATTTAATGTGAAACTTTTACGTGGGTGAAATATTCTTTGGATAAACCTAACATGGCAGTGACGCGATAGACCAATTCATATGTCTATGTTCATGTGAATTTAAAAGGTCATGTAGGTAAAATATATAATCAGAAAAACTTTTACAAAATTAGGGATGCTTTGCAGATGTTCAGTTTATTTAATAAGAAAATGATCAAAAAGTGTCATTTATTATAACTCTCATTTTAGCCCATTTCGAATTGTTTAACAATGAATCTATTAAAATTGGGTTTTTTCTTCAATATGTTGTTTGTCAACTGTATCATAATTTTGTACATGTTTTACTTATGTCATCTATAGATTATCTAAAAATCAATTGATAATAATAAAAAGTTAATTGAACAATTTCCAAAGAGGTAAGAATAATAAAAATAAGAAACATTAATAAAGTAAATGCTTAATCGGAGGCATAATTCGATGAAGTACCTTGTGGGATATTCGAATGATTGTTTCTTGTGAGATAAATGTGAAATAATATGCATTACTGAATCATAGGTAATAAGACTTTTCCTAGATATCCATTATTACCCTAACATCGAACTGATATAATTTAGTTGCACTCAGAGTATATTTTGCTAACTGGTCAGCATCTTTCGAGGAAGAAAATGAATCATGTTTTACACCAAGAGTTCCAATTTCATCATCTACTGTTAAATGGATAGATGCCATGAAAAATGTACCTATCTATTAGGAAGAAGTAGGATGCAAATGATCTGATATTTTTGATTTACTGAGGCAAAATATTATGCAGTTATGATTTTTTTTTCAATATAACTTTGTCTTCAACTCTGATTTCATAATAATGTACATCACACTTAGTTCCACTTCTATTTTGTAAAAGATCAAATTAGTAAAGGTTCCATGTGAATAAGAATCATTGACACCCCCCACCCCCAAATCAAAAACTCCATAATTTATTTGAGACTGTAAGTATAAGAGAGATACAACATTTCAAAATATGGAATTTTGAGCCATTTTTTGGAAAATTGAATTTAAACCTGATTTATGCAGCAGTTTTGAGTAATAAGAAATAAGTTATAAGCTCTAAGAAGTTAGAACCCCATTTTTCAATGGGAACGTTTATGCAGTTGGCAAAAGAAAGTTGGATAATTTCCATATCTTATCAATTAAAGCTCATTACTTGAAACTGCTGCATGAATCCTTTGCTAGAAAGCAAACTCATAACTTTTTCTGGTAGGAAAATTATTTGCATATTGCATTCGAAAAGATTGTCAATAATTAGGTATACCTATATTTTTAAACTATTCACCTCGCTGTTCACTCCTGACATATCATCTTTGTCTTTGTCAATTTTAAGAGCTGAATTATTTGAACTTTCATCACAAGTAAAAGTAATACATTACCACATCTTTTTGTTCAGGATGCTACATTGACTCAAGAGTTTCAGCCAATTTGACAAAAGGCAAATAATGAATAGTCTTTTGATATATGTATATGAAAAATATACTTTTTTGTGAAAAACATGTTTAATTTGAATCCCCCCTGTAATATGAATAAAACTGACAAAAAATACTATTATTTAATTGTCAAAGTTAACTCAAATTTAATTTTGATTCTTTAGTCCACTGTTAGTAATAGACAGGTATCAATAGGTAAAACTATAGTTGAAACTATATTATGTGATCCCATCACATGATAAAAATCAATCTTAAGCACCCTTATCAATGGAAGTATAACAATATACTCACTCTGCCTCTCTATGTCTTTCTGAAAAAGAGCTTATCCTGATCGAGAATGGCATGGAACAAGTTCCGAGAACATTAACAACCCTGTAGTTGTGGAATCTTGTGTTGAATCCAAGTTTTTGTAAGCAACGGGCAAATCTTCTTGCTGCTTGCTTGGCTGCATCTTCACTTGTAGCACCTGTACATGTGATTTTTCCTGAAGACCAAATGCTGGCTGTAGTATAGGGTCTTCTCAATTTCATAGTCACCATGCCATTTTCTTTGCGATATTCAACGTTCGCTCCAGAAAGAGCTATTTCACGTAGGTTCAAATGACACCTTACACTAAAACTACACACTACATTGTTGATAACTATGTCTATTTCAGGTTCTTCTACAAGTTCTGTATTTTCATCAGCTTCATTTTGTTCACATTGTTCTCCATTAGGTTGTGTTACTTGCGATTTATCACTATCATTCAACATATTTACATCTTCAAACCCCTCTATATTTTGATGATTTCCAAGACCATTTCTATTAGACAGAGGTTTCATACTATTGTTATGAATAACCGTTGTCATAATAGGTACGATATCAAAGCCTGAAAATATAGTAATGGTTTCCGACGAGATGAATATATACTTATTAATATCTTGTGATGAACAAGATGATAACAATTCGGGAGTTATTTCACACTACACGGGCATTTAAAGAGACTCTGGACCACACAGGAAGTAGGAGGGTTAACTCGCGGCTTGATGAAGATCCCAATACTTTTCACTTTTCCTTTTTGATTGCAATTAATCAAAACTATATAAATGTTATATTATAAATAGTTGTACAACTTTATCCGAGCTAGACTTTCGACAGACGAAACACTATCCTTTGTAGCTGGCCATAACACACGAACACCATAAAATAAAATCCAGAACTGGAAAATTGACAAATTGACTGATGACTGCTGATGAGCAGTTTTGCAAAATTTTCTGGATTTCTCACTGTCAAAGTGTCAAATACCAACTGAGTAAGGGCCAATTACACCGTTTGCTTTAATTGTGGTTTATCTTAACCAGGGTTTGGTTGCTATGGATTTGCCAATCGGATACCTCATTCCTTAGTGATTAAACCTAGATTAGTTTAAACCTTCATTAAATAGAGCGGTGCAATTGGCCCTAACTGAGTCACTGAGTGATCGGAGAGTAAACGAGTAAACCCATTCGATTATATTCTAATATATCATTCACTAACAGATGGCAACACTCATTCATCTTCGCATTTCTTCACCAAGCGTTCGTGAAAGAAAACAAGGAAAACTTGTGTATGTCGGTCCATCTTTTATTTGTTCAAAGGATCCCGAATCTAGGAAGTTATACCACACATTTCAATGCAGTCAGTGGTCATATCATTTCCGTATCCTTCAGTTGTTCTATTGTTATACTCTTAAAAATTGCAACTTCCATAGGAGGTAGGGTTGTACGAGCCTCTTCATATAATTACGACTAAACTTCACAGGCAAGTTTGTTTATATATTTCAGCAGCTCGTCTTCCATATCACTAGATATACACGTTTGAAGTAAAAACAAAATAGTAAAACTCGTATGGAACGAATAGTTCACAAGCAACTATTCCACTTCCGCCAATCTCCAGGACAGACCTCTGCCCAAGTTATTTTAAGATGCCTAAAATGTGTATATAGCTACTTTAGTTAATTCCCACTCAACAAGTAAATCTCATGTCTCGTTTATAACGGCTGCGCTTTTATCAATATATAGGTGACTTTATAAGTGTGCTAACAAAACTGGGAGGCCTCATGGAGCAGAGGTCAGATATCCCTGCAAGAAGTTATTTATTTCCATCTTCATCAGGGCCAGCAGTATGTATCCACATACGGGGGACCGACTGAGCTGTTAAACAGGTAATTATGTTTTTTGGTAAACTTGCTATATTCAACTATATGGGCTCCCAGTTAAAATCGTAATTTTAATTGAGAGTTTCCCGTGATAAAATTTCGTTCAAATAGTTCAGAAATTTGTGGTTACTATTTCTCTTGGTAACGTTGATCTGAACTGAAACAGGCCACACAACTTCTGTGTGGTGAATTTTCCGATCAGCCTTGCTCATGAAGGAAACGCATAACCTTTGTAATCTTCGATTCTGAAATCTATAAACTGTTCATTCTAAATATCTACCAGGACAATCTTGTCCACTACTTGTCCACTACTGGATGGTACATATGTCCTGAAAAGTGAAACCAATAAGGTCAGTAATCTTGGCTCATGAACTAACGAGGCTTCAGCAAGTGGGTAGTAAGTCTGTTACATATCTGCTGTCGATCTCTATGAACTCAAGAGATCTGAAAACCAAAATACATAAAACCGATAATTTGTTCACCTGATAGTGAAATAAAGGCACCTATATAGCTCCTGAGCCTGGATTGAAATGTTATAATACATACTCAAACAATAAGACCTTAGTTACTTACCTTACTTAGTGTACCTAGGGGGCTTAGTGTACCTAGGGGGCCAACCGATATATTTCTACCGTTTCAAATTCTCCGAGGGTTTTCAAAAATTAAGTCGTTTCTCGACCCTTCTGTCTCTGATGACAGAACATTCTCTGGCAGATGAAGCCGAAATTTCCTCTGCTCACACCAACGTCAAATATTTGGCTATTAACAAGATGGTTTGAAATGTACACTGCCTGTATGATAATATGATGTGGTATATTGTCCACTCTTATAATCTACGATTTTCAGTGGATCATTTTCTGTAAAAACACTCAAGTTCAAGATAATCTGAGTTTTCTTTTTCGTCCACCAACATTTACCCCTTTTGTTTCCGGCTCTCATGTCCATGCATATTCAAAGGTCTCCAGCAAGGCATAGGTGTCTTGACCATAGTCACTATAATGTTTATCTGGCTGTTTCCTCCACGTTCGCTATTCACTAGTCCTTTAGAATACTACATGTAGGAAATATAATTCTGAAAATTTATACAAGACCAAAAGGTCTCAAATGTTCGAATTTAACCCACCTTACTTGATAAAGAAGCTGCCACTATGTGCCAATGAATTCTGGTAAATCTTACTTTTCACAAACGTCTCTGTTTTTCATCAGTTATGACTTTGGGTAATCACTCTACATTTAAATATTACTCTTTAACCGAACTGAAAGTGAGAAAATTGTCAGATGATATGGATTGCCTGCATATGAAAGAACAATTGAGCACCACTTAGTTTTTTTCTCCAGACATTGTTTATAAAATCGAATCGCAAATCGCCTGTAATAAAGTGATAGGTGATCAGTTTTACAATAGGACTTCCGACACAAAAGCTCCTACTCTTTTCTTACCTACTTTGCTAGTCCACTAATGACACAAATATCATAAACATGATCCCTGCGCAGCTCGAAGGCAAATTTAATGATACCCATTCAGTTATTCCTTGTAGAATAACTACTTTTCTTCGGGCTTGAAGGCCGTCGTTCTTTGGAATTTCTTCCTAACGTTTCGCTAGCGCGAGTGGCCAGCTTCTTCAGAGGCTTACTCATTTCCGATGACTAAACTTTTCGATTTCTCAAGCTCAATAAGGCGTATTTTATATTGATGCAGGTAGTCTGGAGTGTTAATTACTTCTGGCGGGTTCGGGAAATAATCATCATTCCCCGAACCCGACAGAAGTAATCAACACTCCAGACTACCTGCATTAATATAAATACGTCATCGGAAATGAGTAAGCCTCTGAAGAAGCTCGCCACTCACGCTAGCGAAACGTTAGGAAGAAATTCCAAAGAACGACGGCCTTCAAGCCCGAAGAAAAGTAGTTATACCTCAGCCGCGAAAGCCTTAACCATTTTGTCATTCCTTGTAGAGCACAACATCTCATTTTGCGACTGATAGATAGATTCTTAAGCTGGATTCAGACAGATACGAAATCCGATGGTACGACAATTCGACAGCTTACTGATTGGTCTAAATTGAAATTTAGACCAATTCAGATCAATCAGAGAGTTGTCGGATCGTCGTACCATCAGATTTCGCATCTATCTGAATCCAGACTTACTCATTTCTAAAGCACAACATCTCATATTGCGACTGATAGATTCAGCATAAGTAGCTGTGGTTACAGATATTTCTGAGCCAGAATATCAATTACGAGCTAATCTCTTGAGAAATTTTCTCTGTATTAGTCTCTTGAGTAAGATTTGATCCATATATTGTTGTTCTCGGTAATGAAAAGGTCAACTCCGGTCTTCCGCTTGATAGGCGAATCGCCTATCAAGCGGAAGACCGGAGTTCGATTCCCCGCCGGGCCACGTGCTGGGTAATCGCACGTTAAAAGCTAAGGCCTCGTTAATAAATTGCTCGCACAGGTTTGGCTCCTGAGAGGTGACGTTCGTCAGCTTGTTAACTGCAACGAACAATTCGAACAATATATACTCTTGAATCCTTACTTATAAGGCCCTTTCCAACTCCTAAGATCTGTTTATTCCTTCCGCTTTTTCCTTTATTTTCATTTGAAATAAATCTGAAAAGTGGTTAATATTAGTATTATCAGATCTGAAATAAGATCAATTTTAATTATTACGCCGAGGCCATCTTGCACCGAAAGCAATATGACAGGTGGACAACGCACGTGCGGTGTCTGTGCATCCGGACGGTGGCTATGCCTCCGGTATAAGGACGAAACCAAATTTCTTCGTTTTGTGCCTCAAACTTTGGTCGTCCAGTACAGCAAGGCAGCACATTATTTGATAATATAAGGCATTTTGTTTCGAGGAAATAGAAATATAGCGATATGTATTGAAGCGCTATATAATTATTTCTTTCTTAGGGCCAGTTGAATAGGTTCAGTTTAAAGATAGTGTGTTCAAACTACGGATTCGACAAAAGATGCATGTGACTTTCGTCCAATTCTCCTTCTTAATCGCCACCTGGAGCTTAAACCGAACTTATATAACTGGCCCTTATCTCATTCTAATTCTTTTCGTACCAGACGATCGCGAAAATGGTATCTGACGCTAATAGATTGTTGACTAGTGTTTGGTTGAATTCTTAATATTGTTGATGTTACAGAATTTGAATCGATCTCATCAATTGCATCATCAATTATTATCGAAAATTATTTTAGAACGACTATTGAGATTTCAAATTAATATAGCAGGGCCACATTCAACTGTTACTATTTAAGATTAGGACTTTGACCTTGTTTGAAAATATCAAATCGTAAAATTTTGTGAGCAACTATTACAGTTTTTGGTGTTTTTTACTTTTTAGTTAACTATGAATTGTGCTTAATAAACATTAATAATGATTTCAATCATATTCCAAGACTTCAACTAATAAGTACCACATTGACAATACTTTGACATTGTTCGAAACTTTTCACCAGAGGGCGTGTGGCTTATCTTGAAATCCCAATATATCCAATTATGATTGTGGGTATGTAAGGGTTTTTTTAGTGTTTCTTGTTAAGTGAATTATAACAACCTACCTTGTGAATGACACCAAGGCCATAGTATACATTTTATATCACTGTTAAAATAAATACTCCTCTTTATTGCAGTTATTAAGTTATTTCAACTAATTCATCAGATTCAATTGTTTTTCATTGAACTTCGTAAGTTCACCCACATTAATCAACAACCAATAACCATAATTCGAAACATTAATTTTGAAGTTATTTATCAAGGTACCAGCCAATTGATACCAAGCTGCTACCACGGTATCAAAAATATTTTTTCCGATATGGTCGCGAAAACGCGTCAGTAAGCAAATGGTACTTACTCTTGCATACCGTATATCGCTACCAAATGCCTATAGAGGACGAGCCGCTGAAATATATTGCCACTATCTCCTCTTCTTCTATAAAATTCACTTGAAGCTGGGTCCAAGAATTGACCAAACCAAGAAAATCCTTCGCACTCATTGACGTAATATAACATGGACTGGGCATTAGAGTGAGAGGATTGATCCCCACGCCTAAAACGGCATGAACATATTAAACTAAGGGCAACTGCGTCACCACTTACGAATGTATCTAGTTGCATATTTGGATAGCAAAAATCCGTTTTACATAGGGAGTTGTTAGAGTGGTTGATTTGTGTTTGCGATTTTTTGAAGCTATTAGAAGTGTTCAATAGTGTATTGTTTTATGTTTATGGATATTTAAGACCTTTTCAATTAACTTTTTAGTGTTTATGCGTTATTATTACCCTTTTCAGCCATTTATTCCTAATGTGAGATATAATACTTCTGAAGGAATGTCAAGTCTTATACCTAAGACAACAAATATGTCCAAATTTTTTCAATGCCAATTTTTGAATAATCTATTGCTTCAGTTGAAGTAAATGGAAAATTGCTATGGTCATTGAATGAAAACATAGGATTTTTTAGAGTCGAAATCATAAGAGTGGATTTTTCAAGGCATGATATATTTATAACTAATAAAAAACAAATTTTCAATTCACATACTGAAAACTATATGAATTGAACATTTCCTTACAGTGAAGGTCGTGAAAAAATGACCAATATCGATAAAAATATATATATGAGGAACAAGGAATACTATGTATACGAATCATAAGCTATTCTAGTGAATCTTGAATAACATTAAATATTGGTTATTGAAAATAACTGTTTTAGAAGAATATTATGAGGCACCACTGCAGTGGCGGATCCAGGATCAGGTCAAGGGGGGGGTCTATAACTCAAAATTTATATATATACATATATATATATATATATATAAATTATGAGCTACCTTATAGCAAAAATTAGTGTGAAGATCTAAAAAAAAGGTGCAAGAGATTGACATGAGCAAAATATGAGAGTGTAGCCAGGAGGTAAAGTAGGTTCGAAACTTTAATTTTTTTTAATCGAATCGAGTTGATTTAACGCAATCAACAGCATATTCTACTCATATATAGTATATTCAAATTGTTACCGGCATACACAATACTCATCACAAATGTAAAACAAGTCTAATTTTTCAAATACTGCGCCAAAAAGGATCTAATGGCAGCACTGTCAGAAATTTCTCGAACTTTTCCTCGATAAGCCTGACAAGTGTCAATTTTCTTTAAAGTGTCATCCAGAAAAAATGCAATTTGATAGTCAAAAAAAGCATTTTTTTTTGAACCTACAACATGAAGAGGACTCTATTTTCATATTTTACTCGGCTTGATCCAGCGTCTGAACCGACTGAACCAGAAAAAAAAGGAAAGAACAATCGTTGAGTTCAAAAATTTCAAGCGAAATTTGTTTGTTTGGGTAACATTCAATCCAGATCTTGTTTGTACTATTCCTAATTCTTGAAAATAATTTTTTTTTAGGAATTGGAGGAATATTGAATTGAAAAAATTGATGAAATTGGTTGTTGAAAAATGAAAATTTACTAATGTTTAAATGCCTGCTCTTTAGTTTTCAATGGAATGTAATAATAATTATTGAAGTTCTTTAATTTTAAAGTAGAAAAATTTATTTCATTTCATTTTTTAGTCGTGCACATGTGATATTTTTTCGTTCCCTAAAAAAATTTGGAAATTAGGAGCCGATAAAAATTGAAAAAAAAAACTCTCATTGTCCCAATGGGGGAGGTCCGGACCCGAAAACCCCCCCTGTGGATCCGCCACTGCACCACTGATATTTCTGAAATATCTTGTAGGTACCTAGTGGTTTATTGAAATATATTATTCAATACCCGAAAATATTGACTATTAAAAATTTTCAATATGCACCATAATTTCATTTGGTCCCATTCTTGAATATTTTTCAATAATCTAGTGAATATTTAAGAATCAATAGGATACCAGAAAAGAACTGATTAACTACGGAATCTAAGTATGCAACACATATTACTGATGACGTAACACATTATGACGATGACGACTATGACGCAGATGCCCTTAGTTGGTTCGGGCCGCAAGAACTTGTATTTGAGGGTTAAGCGACACCCAGTCCATGGTTATATTACGTCAATGTTCGCACTGCGGTTATTTTTTGTTTTTCTGTGAAACTGAAAGAAAAGGGCGAAGGACTTTTCGTTTTGGATTGGATGAAAAATTTACCCACAGTGTGATTATACAAAATCAGAGACAGTCTCTAAATTCTGTCACAAAATATTATCAGTCATTGAAATAAAGAAAGCATCCTTTTATATCTTCAATAATTTCGATGTTTTGAAGAATAAAGTTACTTTGAGAAATGATATCTCTCAGTCGACTACTTAATAAACATCATCTATATTTTAAGGAATTGGTCGATTTTACCGTCAACACCAAGGTAAAAGTCAATATTTTCATTGACAAGATAATTAAAAAACAATCGATTTTTTCACATCCTCTGCTTGAATTCAGTATTCAGTTAACTTTTAGAATTCTAGACAAAACATTTGGTGATATATACAGTCAACATAATTCACGGTGTGAGTACATTTTCAAATCTTTGAGACACTGATGTACGTCCTCTTTGAAAATATTTACTATCAATGAACTCAATAGCTCCCCAAATGAATTGCTTTTATGTGAAAATATTTCCCCCCTTTCATTCAACACATTCTTCGAGTAGAAATTGTACCCGCTAAAGCTACTTATCGGATGTAGAAATTATGGGAATCGATTTGCTACTAATCCAGAGAATCATAATAAACTGTTTGCATTCCAGATATTTTAGTGTTTCAGATCCACACTATTGCAATTGCCAGGGCAAATTGAGAGAAAGTATGCTACCTCATCAGCTTCCGACAAAGTTTATTTGATTGATGAAGATGAAAGTCACCAAAATGAAGATATCAGCATTAGTAAATTCACAAACAGAACCCACACTTGTGGAGAGCTCACCAGTCAAAATATTGGACAATTGGTTAACCTCTGTGGATGGTTAGAGTACCAGAGGATGAATAAATTTGTAGTGCTCAGAGATGGGTATGGAGAGACGCAACTTTTAATTAGTGAAAAAGTAAAGTTATAAAGTTTTTTTTATAAATAGAAGCACAAAAAATGACCAATTTCCAGATAAATGTTTTCTAATTTGCAAGACTCCAAGACAAGTATTTAACAAATGATAAAACTTATTACAATATGATCAATTGAAGTTATTCATCTACTAGGAGATGAACAATCTAGTGATGAAATATTTGTATTTTAGGACAAAGAAACCCAACATTTGCTAGAAGGGTTACCATTAGAATCGATTATTGAGGTGAAGGGCACAGTTTTAGCAAGACCAAAGAATATGGCAAATAAGAATCAAAAAACTGGTGAAATTGAAGTTTCAGTGGAAAATTTGAAAGTGGTTAATGAGGCTAAAGATAATTTGCCATTCAATGTAAGAGAATTTCAGAAGGCAAAAGAGTCTCTGAGAATGCAGTATAGGTATTTGGATTTGAGGTTTCCCATCATGCAACAAAACTTGAGGATAAGGTCCAAATTACTTATGAAAATGAGAGAGTTTTTGATTACTAATCATTTCATTGATGTTGAGACTCCAACATTGTTCAAGGCTACACCTGGGGTGAGATTTTCTTTTCAAGGAATAGATCTACAAAAAAAATCTGGAACTTTTTCAGGGTGCTCAAGAGTTTATTGTTCCTACAAGATTTCCTGGACAATTTTATAGTTTGGTGCAAAGCCCTCAACAATTCAAGCAAATGCTCATGGCAGGGGCCATTGATAGATACTTTCAAATAGCTCGGTGTTACAGAGATGAAGGGGTGAGATCAGATAGACAGCCAGAGTTCACCCAGTTGGATATTGAGCTCTCATTTACAAGTGTTGATAGCATACTGCAGCTAATCGAAGAATTGCTTCAGTTTTCTTGGCCACAGTCTTTTGATCCGATACCTCTGAAATTTCAGAGAATTTCTTATGAAGAAGCCATGGAAAACTATGGAAATGATAAACCTGATGTCAGATTTGAAAATAAGGTACTTTGTTATAATGATGTCAAAGCATATTAATCCAAAAAACTTGTATTGCTTATAATAATAATAATAACAATTTATTCACAATAAATCTCAAAAATTTCAATTTTAAAATAAATAATATGTGAATAAATATTTAAACCTTACAAAGTTATTGCACTTGTAAGGATTAGATATTTTATTGAATAATCATTATGTATTAAAAATAAACGATTCAATAATATAATAACATTTGAACAATAAATGAAAATGACGGTATAATCAGCACACTGCCAGTCACATGGAAAATTTCAATTCTATAAGATTTTGGAAAAAAAATCTGGGAGTTTCAAGAATCCATTTTTTCACCAGTTTTTTATAAGAATATTTTGACTTTGTTACTTTAATCGAATTTGGTAATTTATCCTAAATAAATGATGCTAAATATAAAAGGTTTTTTTGTGATTTGGCTTTGGAAATTTTATTTTTAGCAGTAATTTTGTTTTTATTTCGTGTATCATATAAATGTTTATTATACTTACAGCAGTTTTTATGAGAAAATATGTAAGTTATTATATTAAGACGAAATAATTGTCTGATATCCATTTTCTCACTTTCACAAAAAAATTTATTGGAGGAATATCGAAAATTTTTACCATATATGTTTTTTAAGAACCATTTTTGTAAATTTTCCAAATTTTTCAGATAATCCTGATTAACTCCCCCCCATGACAGTATACCATAATTTATTTGAGATTAAAATAAAGAAAAATAAATCATATCCATGTGTTTTTTACTAAGAATATTATGAAGAAATTTGAATTTTGGCAATAGAGGGCGTAATATTTTTATTAGATAATCAATTTGGAAATTCCATTTTAAATGCCTGTCTATCATGATGCCTAAATATTTGATATGGTCGACTTCATTTATATATGAGTCATTCATTTTAATAGGTCCAAGATAAGGTAGATGATTTCTATAAGAAGTAAAGGGGAGATGTGATTTCTCGAAGTTGAGAGTCAATAAGTTATTGTCAAACAAATTTTTTATATTTTCAAAGTCATTTTGTAGGAGTATTTTAAGAGATTGCCATGTATTTGATATATAGATTATAACAGTATCATCTGCAAAACTGTGTATGGAACCTTTTGTTTTCACATAAAAAATGTCATTCAGGAATATGTTAAATTACACAGGACCTAGAACTGTTCCTTGTGGAACTCCATAATTAATTTTTTTTCTGAACTAATATAGTCACCTATCTTGACACATAGTTATTTCGATTTCCTAGATAACTTTTTATCAATTTATAACTCAATCCACAAATAAATGCTATAATTAAATCATAATTGTTTATAAAAAAGGTTAAAAAAACAAAAAAGTAAGTTCGAGATATATATATATATATATATATATATATATATATACATATCTCATTTGAGATTATTTTTTAATTTGGTCAAAGAATTAGTTGATCTAATCTTATGAGGTAAACTATTTCAAATAGTTATTCCATGATAATATAATAATTTTCTTTTAAAAACAGTTTAAATTTTTTTGTCTACATCCAGTAGATTCTAATCAGTAAATCCCGAGTTATTCAAATAAATATAACCAAGAGTAAAATTGAGTACCTACCTAATTGAAATATTTTCTTTTAGTTTGCCAAGGTTATGCTATTAAAAACAAGACTTTTTGTGAAAATGCACAATATGACTGCTAAGTGAAAATTGAACCAGATGATTTCAATAAATTTTTTTAGGTGAAAAATTGCACAGATTTATTCAAAACCAACAGCAAACTCATTACAGACGAACATTTCGGCGCCTACTTCATCTCATTTTCCAAGGAACATGCCAACCTGTCCAAAAAGATCAAAGAATCAATCGAAAAGTTAGGAAAGAAGTATGAGAAAGCGAAACTCATTCAAAGCAAAATAACTACAGCTGCAGAATGGGTTAATAAAACTGGAAAGCTCCTTTCAACTGAGTTGGCTTCAAAATTTGTTGAAGAATACAAGATTCCAGATGGATCTGTTCTGTTCTTAGCATATGGAAATAAAAATGATGTGGTATGTACTTACAAAAGACGACAAACATATTTGATCGTGTTGTTTTTGACATAGAATTCATCATTCTTTATGTTTCAGCTGTCTCTACTGGGAAAAATTAGGCTGGAATATGTTGATTTCTTGGAAACTCTTGGCATAAAAATAAGAAAAAAGGGCAATCACTTCCTCTGGATTGTTGATTTTCCATTATTCGAATCCTCTGAAACTTCTAGTCATTTGCAATGTGTACATCATCCATTCACTGCTCCACATCCAGATGATCTTAGTTTACTTGAAACTGAACCTCTGAAGGCAAGTTGATTGAATAAGATTATTAATAATATAAGTTTGCCTCTATCACTCGTTATAAACAAAAGCATTGAACATGCAGTTTTTCCTGATTATCTGAAAAGAACTATTCTGAAACCGATATACAAATCAGGTGAACGAAAATATGTGTCAAATTACCGTCCAATCGCTCTTTTGAATATATTTGCGAAAATATTTGAAAAAATTCTCAAAATTCAACTAACAAATTTCATCACTGACAATATTAGGATGGACAATTTTCAATATGCTTTCCATAGTGATTATGTAGTAACAACATTTTTAGATTTGAAAAAAGCCTTTGACACTGTTGACCATAATATTTTAATGGATATATTATATAGTTATGGTATAAGAGGTCATGCATTCAATTTATTCCAAAACTATTTTCAAAATCGCAAACAGTATGTACAAATCAACAAATATAAAAGTAATGAGAAACTTTCTAAAATTGGCGTCCCTCAAGGCTCAGTTTTGGCTCCAATTCTTTTTTTAATCTATATTGACGATATTAAAAGACTCAATTTATATGGAATGCACTTTTCTTTTGCAGATGATATAACATTATTTCACTTTGGGAAAGATATTGACATTTTGGAAAATTCATTGAAACATGATATTGACCTTATTGAAAAATGGACGTGCAACATTAACCTAACCGTCAATTCGGAAAAAACTGTTTTTATGATTTTTAAACAACAAAAGTATGAAGAATATAAAATTAAACTTGAAGATAGATAATGAACTGATAGCCGAAGTTCCCAACCATAAATATTTAGGTTTATTAAATGACACCAAATTAAATTTTGAAAATCATATTGGAAAATTAAAGAAATCTATTGTTCCATTCCTGGTGGCCGTTAGAAGAATTCATATTTCAAACAAATACTTCCAGATTCTAATATATAATGCCTTCATTGTTTCTCATATCAGATACCTCATTACAGTTCGGTCTTCATGCTCTAAAAAACAAAACAAAAATAATATATCGTTTAATGAACAAAGCAATTAAGGTTATATTCAGAAAACCGTGGGATACTCCTTCTGCAGATTTATATAAAGTAACAGATAATATGACTTTGGATCATCTAATTGATTATGAAAAATCTAAGTATATATATAAATTAACAAAAAATCTTCAGAAATGTAATATAAAACTGTCAAAAAATTATGATTTACATGGCCACGATACCAGAATATCAAATAACTTTCATTCAAATATGATTCATTCCAATAAAGGAAAAAATAACCCCATTTCATCAGCATTGTTAATTTTCAATGAACTACCAGAAAAAATGAAATCATCCAAATCCATTCATATTTTTTCAAAAAAGAACTTGAAAAATATTTGCTTGCATAATGATTTTCACCAAATTATCAAATAAATATTATACTCCAATTTATTTTTTATAGTACATAATTTTATGCTTTTTTTTGACTTTCTCATACCGGAACCCTGTTCTGTCTGGAAGCTGTATATTGAATAAAGAAATCTATCTATATTTCATATCAATACATGTGCATTATGAATTGTTTTTTCCAAAAACAAGGTGAGAAATTTCTACTACTATCACAAGAGATTGGATATTATCTGAGAAACATGCACAAAGATCCTAAAATACTATGAAATTTGATACTATTCATTTCTTACAGGAGGAATGTATTTTCTATATCATAAATGTTGATCATTGTTCCAGGTTAGAGCTCTTGCTTATGATCTAGTTATGAACGGACAAGAAGTGGGAGGTGGTTCCATAAGAATTCACAATGCAGCGTTGCAAAAACGTGTTTTGGAGTTACTAAACATTGAAGTAGGTTCTATGCAACACATCCTGGATATGTTAGCATCAGGGTGTCCTCCACACGGCGGAATAGCGTTAGGTTTAGACAGACTTCTATCAGTTTTATTGAATACTGGCAGTATTAGAGATGTGATAGCATTCCCAAAGAACTTTGATGGCAGAGACCCTTTGAGTGGAGCTCCTTCAGCCATATCAAAAGAAGAACAGAGGCTGTACCATATCAAAAGTGTAATTAGTGATGAAAAAAGTTGATCAACTATGTCTGGAAGTGAAATGAGTTTTGTCAAAGGGTTCGAAAATTAGATTCATCAAAATTGCCAATATTTTTCTCTTAACTTTTAGATAACTCAAAATGTACCAACATACTTTCAATTTTTTGCTACATTGTTTTTGTTAAAAAAAATTAAAGCTTTTAAATATTTTACAATTCAAGACAATCATTTGTTTTCCTTATAAATGAGTGGTTTTTTGACCTTGAATATTGTTATGAATTAACTAGCGCTCTCCTAGCGCCAGCCCTGACGAGATCGTAAACGCAGATGAGGGATCGCGTCGTCATTTTCCAAGAACTGTTGATTACCGCCTGGAGAATTCGAGACACGTCATCGGGGCTTCTCTCGAGGATTCTCGATAGGTACGCAGATATATAAGCATTGGGATATCGCGGCGGAGACAAGTTTTTATTCGGAGAGTTAGTTAAGTGGCAGTTTTATTCAGAGCTAAGTGGCGAGAGTTATTGAGAGCTAAGTGGAGCAGAGCTTTGTGCGGAAGTAGAATTTGTATAACGAAGATTTTTTAGTACAGGGAGTTTAAGTACCGAGCATTAGAAAGTTATCGCAGCGATTTAAGTGATTGTGATGTATTGTATTGTGATAGAGTGTTATAATAAAAGAAGTTCAGTGTTGTTTGGTGTTTTAATCATCGAACCCAAGGATAAATCGTAACAGTAGTGTCAGAAGTAGGATTTTACAAGGATTATCGGAACAATATACTGGAACAGTAGCTAAATAATATAGCCAAGGTTAGATCAGAAACTTTCTCCTTGCAAGATTCACGACTAGACATGAAGAGTGTCATTGAAAGTAAAGAACCCAGTCTGTTTATCTCTGATCATACTAATCGTAGTTATATGAAACAACTTTCAGCATAAAATTTGACCATACACGTGGGGAAGTTGAATTTTTCTCCCAAAAATAATGACCAGATATCATAATCTTCAAGATGAATAATCCCAAAACAATAATTCTTTCGGTAGCTTCAATACTCATTCACAAAAACTTCAATGTAGGAATTAGAAAATCGAATTTTCCATTTTATTCTCCAAGAACAATTTATTGTGCAACTACAATATAAAAACTTTTATCACTGAAAACCAATATATTAAAATTTATCCGTGCTGCAAAAATCGGAATTCTTCAGCTCACTTATTGGTTAACTATTCATTATAAAAACTCCAGAAATAAAATTTACATAAAAACTCGTATCACTGGAAACTAAATGTATTAAGTACAAATACCCTACACAATGTGTTTAAAACCTATGATAAATATGTACACTTAAAAATTAGCAAGTCCAAATCATTTACTCTCTGCTGTAGGGGATTCCTGCCTTAGTTTTTCAACGTCGTTAAAAATAACCTGGGCCCCCCCTCCGCATGTAGGTACTATGTCTCCTTTGTACAATTTTGTCTCAACTTCTCCATCTGTATCTTGATCTTGTGCCAACAAACAATATTTAGTTTGTTTGGGGTTGGTAACGTCGGTAGCTTTTGTCAATTTGGTTACTGATTTACGCTTTTTCATCGAGGGTTGCATGACAGTTCCCAAGGGCACTGGTTTGATTGAATTGTGTTCTAACCAAACCTGAAAGGAAGAAGTTGCATTCTTAGATTTCAAATATAATGAAGCTCAGGGTACAATTTTGTTTTTCAGCAGTAGTTTTAATAAAATTTCAACAATGAAATTCCAAATATATTAACTTGTTGGAGCAAAAAAAGAACACTTTAATATCTAACCTCATCAGCAGATCTAGATCTACGTCTCGGTGTATAACCATTCACAATTTTCCTCGAGTATTCAGAAGATGGTGTTTTGGGAGTTTGTGGAGGAACATTCTCCACTTCAAGTTCTGAAGGATGAACAATTATCTCAGATTCCAGTGCTTCTCTAACTTTTTGCAGCTGAATTTCTTTAGTTTTCAGAGCAGCGTTTATATGATCGCGCTGCTTCTTCAATTTAGAGTCCAACTCTTGGCTCATCTTTTCGCTTGCCAATGCAATTTTCTGCTTCACTTTTTCCTTTTCCAATATATTTTGGTTCAGTTTCAAGTCCTTTTCATTTATGGTGTTGTGGAGTGACCGGATGACTTCCTGATATTCTTCGTTTTTAGCTGTCAGGTTACTGTTAATCGTTTCTAGATTAGTTATTTTGCTGAGAAGATTGTTGTTCTTCTGTTTATACATATGGAATTGACGTTGGTAGCTGGTTGCATCTGATTCATACTTCATGGAATTCTGTTGTATTTCAACCAGCTTCTTTCTGAATTCTGAACTGGTCTTTTTTATTTCAGTGTTCAATTCCTTCATCTTCGGTTTGGTCAATTTGAGGGCTTTTATCACATTTTCGATAGCCATTCCACATTCTTCAACATCGTCAAAGTTGAATTTTACGAACGGGATCTCTGGCATCACGGAAAAAAGGGCCTGGGTTTTCACTTTGGCAGGTGTTGCGACCCTCTTAGCAATGGTTTTCTTGACAGTAACAGGAGTTTGCTTTAGCTGTGGTTTGGTAATTTTAACGTCTTGTGACATTTCTGCAAACTTCATGACATGCAAGTTCTCTTCGAGGTCATTGTATGATGGATTCACACATACTATCATCTGTACATTGCCTTCACCTTCAAAATAGTTTTTGAAAAGGTAAGTTAATCTACTATCTCTGTACGGAACGACTTTGTTAGTTTTTGAACGCTGATTCTCACGGAGAATTTCCAAACAAGTTCTCAAACTCATCAGAGAGTTGTTTATACAGCTCGCTTCTTTCAACCTACAGGACAAACAAGTATATTAGATTTTTTTTTTTTCGTTTATTTTATCAAATCCATTAAAGAAGCAAGTTTGTTTATTGAAAATCTGGACAGGGAGTAAATACAATATCAGGAATACTTATGAAGACATGCCTTAGAAAATTCTTAATTTAAATAACTGACAGAAGCAAATTGAAAAAATTCAAATAATTGAATACATATTTTGAATAAAATGGAAAAAAACTGGTGATTTTTTATCATTTACATGTTCTATATTTTATAAGCCACAAATTTACTCCAGAAAATATTTGGATTGAAAGAGAATAAATGCCAAATGAATTGAAAATTAAATTAGATATGGGTGTGACATTGGACAGCATAGAGGAGCTGTTTTCGATGTTGTTCAATTTGATGATGAATTTGAAGGTAAAAATGATTAACACAGGTGTTCAATTGGCTCTTATAGGCTGTTTCATATTCTGTAGGTTTTGATTCAACTCCAGAAATACCCAAGTTAGCATAGGATTTTCATTTTTTCAATTATTTAATTTTATGCTTGTGAAAATTATAATACTGTGCTGTTTTCACGTACACAAGTTGTTACACGCCTACATTATCACAACTAACCTAACAATTTACCTAATTACTTTTACTGATTCCTCCAGTTTAAAAGAAATAATCCAAACATTCAAAATTACCATTTTTTCACAAGGGTGCCACCACATATTTGTAGTTTCCGGCAACAAATTTACCATAGAAATAATGACTGCTGAAACTTATCGTACCACAAAACATTCATGCAACTCAAAAAACTTGCATGCAATTTTTTTGAGTTGCAGGGACGAATTGCATTGTGGAATTCAAGTGTAAGGATATCATAATCTAGCTTTAAAGAGACATTGTCTTGGTGACAGTGGGTTAGTTCTCCAAGTTTAAAAAATATTCAGCACCAAGATATTCTTGGTTATATGTCAAGATAAAAATAATCATGAAATAAGTATCTCTCAAGAATTTCCTTTCCTGAATATGACATTTTGAGTTAATGCAAACTGAAATCAAATATTTTTGAAGCTCATAATTTATCAAGGCATGAATTCTTATTGCTAAAATACTTTAGCCTACCTTACACCTGTATTTTGTGTTCGACTAGTCCTTTCAGACCCTGCTAAGTCAACAAGACTCAGCTGTGATATGGTTAGCATATTTTTTTCAGGAATCACAGGCTTTCCATCACTGTTGAACGTTATTTGCTCTAGCTGCACTATCCTTATAGTGAATATGGAATGGCTGCGGCTTGATTCTGCATTTAGAGTGGTGTATGCCATCTTTTTTCTTCTCTGGCCAGCACTGAATACTTCAAAAGCCTCTTGAGCACTTTTCACTTCTATTTCAGTAACCCCATTCACATACATATTTCTTTGACTATCTTCCCGTAATATTTTGTTTTGTAGAGTTTTACCATTATGTGATTCATCCAATAAATCATAAACATTATTATTATAAATTTCAATGTAAGTGATGAATACAGCATATATGTTAGTTTCGTTAACAAGGGGTATCTTTGAGCCTTCATTGAGGAATGTTAATTTTTCCCCATTCAATTTTCTACTACTTTTTGGAGTTTTTCCTAAATATCGAACTTCTGCTAATCTATCTTGCATAGCATCATCTTCTGTCTGTACTTCAAAACCATTCATTCTGTCAGACTTAATGATATATTTTGGAGCTTGTAGCTCCGCTATGGTATTGAATATGGTATAAATACACCTGGGCATTATCCCCGGATTAGATTCGTCACCAGTAAGAGTAAAGGTCTTTCCTGAGCCCGTAACACCATAAGTAAATAACAAACCACTTTTGCCCTTGAGCAAGTCTTCCAGTAAAGGATACGCCAGATGATCAAAAATTTCTTTTTGGGTAGAATAAGATGTGAATATGTGTTTGAACTTGTAACGAATATCTTTCCTGATTCCTTTAGATTCGGATACAATCGAAATTTCCTGTGAAGACACCAGCTTCATGGCTGGTTCAGAGTCTTTCTCCAGGGGCCTCAATCGACAATAAACATGGACTGGTTCTTTCTCAGATTCTGAGCTTGAAGACAATGTAGTTTTCTCTCTTCTCAGTTTCCTCGGTGTAGGCGTAAATTTTGTAGCAGCAAACATTTTGATCACTAATTTTTAACAACACAACGGACGTTCCTGGTTCCATATAAAATTCAAATTTAAAGAGACATTTGACTTGACATTCGTTCAACGGACTCTCTGTCAACGGTTTTCCAGCGTTGTCATGACCACTTTAGCCGCGTTCACCTTTTCCGGAAACGACAGTTTGTTTCGCACTCAGTAATTTTTAACATAATATATGGACCGATAACCGATAAGAACGAGCTGAAATTTATGCTCTGAGAATAAGAATATAAACCGTAAAAAAAAATTATTGTACGAACTGAGGAGATCTCATCTTTCAGCGTATAATATTCTCATCATAGATATCTGGGGGAATAAGGAGTGAAAAACTGACCGAGTTTGGTCTATCATCCAGATCATGGCCGTGCGAAATATTGCTCGATTTTAGATACTCAATATAGAACTTACTAGCCGTCTCTGTCGTCCTACTTCCTAGACTCGGCGGATATTTAACGAGTTTTTGAAGTCATTGATGATATATTACAAGTCCAATGTATTCTCTCATTAGTCCATTGACAGTAACATATTCTTTAAAAATTTGACCAATATTTTGCCTACAAGAATTCAACAGAAAAATGGTGTTCAGACTTTCGTTTCAAAATTCGAAAAATATACAAAGAAAAGAATAAATAGTTTTCGTTGTTGGAAATATGAATTTTTTTATTGATATATTATTAACAACGTCGATAAAGAAGGGAAACATTTAAAATAAAACGGCAGCATTTTGTTCATATAAAGATGATGTCTGGATTATGTTTTTTAATTTATATTGTTCTATCCTAATATTCGAAAGTCTGTGAGAGGGTGCTGTGGGGCAAAGAAAACATTACAGGTATATTGAGAGTCGCTCCGGGGCTATAGCAACCGGAGCGGCCTATAATTTTGGTGTTATACATAAGTATAATTCAAACTGCTATATAATATGTAACTCTATTCGGAATTGTAAATACAAAAAGAAAAAATATTTGTGATAGGTTTCCTAAATGCATTCTCACAAAGAATTACCCTATTGGGGAGAGGAGAGAACGCAGATCAAAATCTCCCCTGGGTGTGATGCTACACTCTATATGATGGTTCGCTCACAAAGGGAGCAGATTGCCTAGAGCCACACAGCGAAGGAGGCCGCATCAAAGCTTTTTTCTTGGCGATACTGTTTAACAAAGGTTTCTTCTAGATTTTCAGTCGAATTGTGAGCAAACGGAAAAGTTCAAAAGCTATTTTTTTTTTTGATTCAATTTTTTTATGGATGTGGAGCCTCAAGCTGGAATCATATAGATACGAAACTAGCAAAATTCATCCAAATAAAAGGGAATGTGAGTGAAAAATGGCCAATGTTATTCCAGTGTTTGATCCTCATCTATTTTCAATCGCAATTTCTTTCCGAAAATCGTGTTTACATGAACTCTGCTTTACACCCACACTCTTCCCAAGGTCACAAAAAGTTTGCATGAGGCCTTGATGTAGATGGTCAAATTTTCGAATTCATATAACAATTGGACAAATCGAAACCAGTTTCGAAAGGACTAATAAATTAGTCCATCGGATAAAACGATGGACTCGCCGATGAAATTGAAACCTTTTTATGCGACATATCTGAACGCGCTTCGAGAATCTGTCGATTCGATATTCGATTGTCACTGTCAAGAAGGCTGTCAAGTGTCAACTCAAGTGGCATTTGGCATTTGAAAAATGTATATATAAAAAATAAAAATATAAACCACAATAACAAACGTTTGGAACAATGAATTATATCATGGAAAAATCTTGAGCATTTTTTCGCATTTTTAAGTGATTCTTTTTGGGGAAACAAGTCAGGACTTATTGAATGGAGTCAGCAGAAGTCAAATGAAAAAATGAGCACCAGTTATTCCACGGCACTTTCGCATATTGTCTTAGCTGGAACTGGCATTTATTGCTACTTGGGAGTGAACGATCCGAATTTATATTTTCCTCAGTGCTCCTTTGGGTCAATAATCATTAACTCCCTTCTGGGGGTATGGAGATGGGGTGAGTGTGATCATATCACCCCACATATGTGAAATGAAGTGTTTCGCAGATTTCTTCTGAACGAGAAAAATCTTGGTGGCATCACCTAAACGTGTGCTACATCCGAATTCCTTTTAGAATAATTATTTAAGCACTTCATAGATTTTCAACCCTCTTTCAGAAATTTTGTTATACATATTGATCAAAAAGAGAGAAATATGATCTATGTAGGAACATGATAATTTTTGTGGAAGTGATTTTCAGCTCTTTCCTATCAAAGTCAAAGCGAAACAAATGAAAAAACTGTTAAAGAAATAACATCAAATGTTTAGCAAACATTCTGTATTGATATGTGTATATCTTTCATTGACATTTAACTCATTCACAAAAATGAAGAAAGAGTATCTAAAACTGTTGCATTTCATGTTATTTCTTTTAGATAAGTTTTTTAATCATTTCGAATCGACTTGGAGGAGAAAAAGCATAAAACCACTTTCTCAAAACGATCAATGTATCTGTACAAATCCAATCCATTATTAATTAATTCCTCAGTGATATTTCATTGTTTCAGGCAACCCCTCTTATGGACCGGATTCAAATAAACTCTACAAATTCACCACTTTGTTACAAGACTTGCTAGCGCTTCCATGTATTGTCTCAACAGTCTGGCTACAGTATGGTTATATGAAGGAAATTGCATATGCCTATACTATAGTTTCTGTACTTCCACTGATAACTTATTTATGTGATAACAAAAATGTGAGCGATGATTTATTGAACACAATTCTAGGAGTTAACTGTATAACTCTTGGAGTATTATCATTCATTCACCAAAATTACTTTGGTGTTGCAGCTTGCGTTTCATATGCATTCAATCATTTTATGATAAGGAACGACGATGAGACTTATTTTGACACTCCTCCTCAGGATTTATACAACTATGCTATGTGCTTTTTTGCATATTTTGGCCTAAGAACCGTTTTGGATTGAGAATATTCAATCTCCATTGACTGTTAGCTTCATGATGTTTGCATATCACTATTGTATTATGTCTATTTTTGTATACAAATTTTGAATGTACAAATAACCAAATATATATCTAATAAATTTCTAATATTTTTCGGAGGCAACTTCTTATTTACTCATTGGTAAGCTATGCAGAATATTTTCGAAAAAATTGATTCAGAAGGTAAGAAAGATCTAAGACAAGCTTCCACATTGTTCCTAAAATGTCTAAAGACTCTGGTGATGCAACTATGGTTTAGAATTTTATGGTGACACTTTTAGGGATCATGGTGCGTTTCTCAATTCAATCACTAGATGACGCTAATCGTCATTTAAGCAAAATTTGAGTTTTTATTCTTGGTAGTTTTGTTTCTATCTTCGTTTTTTAGTCAGTAGTGTTTATATATTTTTTGTCTATGGTGCTTATGGCTGTTGATTTGAACCTTGTGTATTAGTAACGTGTGCGATATTCCTGATTTTTGTAGTTACCAATAGTCCAAAGCGGCAGATATTAATTTTCATGTTTGTGCCGAAGTTTATCCTGTCATCCAAACTTATTTCAAAGAATATATTTGGAGCAATCTATGCATTTTGATCCGATGAATACAAATCTGTTTTCTTAAGTTATAGCCGCATTGAAAGTTTGTATGGTGCCTGGTACACATAATTTCTCTATCACGTTTTAACCGAATTACGCTTCGTTTATCGATGCAAGGATAACATTACCTGGCAGTTCTATTCTTGTTACTATCAAAAAATAGTCGAGCGCATCATTACAATTTCTGTAGAATTTCTCACCATAAAACTGGAAACAAAATTTCCAAACGATTTCAAGGTTTACAAAATGAACGATATGTACGCTGAAATGTTTTTGCAACCTCGAAATCGTATCGTGATTTTTTGCACCGAGTTTTATAGTGAAAATTGCTTATAATTTGGTTGAAAAATTTGAAGGTGGAATTAGTTCAGAATGGTATCTGACGAATAAAAACGTGTGTAATATCTCGGTTTTTTTTTGAATCAAGGAAAGAAGGAGAACTTTGAATTACGAAGGGTAAGGAGTGCGCTGTGTTCAGTAGCTCAAAATATATGAGTTGGTCCAATTTTTTTTGGCAAAAAGATCAGATGTCAGGATAATATACTTTTTTCTACTCCTACTGGCTGCCGTCAATTGTTTAAAATACACGTGAATTATTGTATATGAGCCGTTACTTTACAGCTGTTAGGTTAGTGGAAGTAAAAAATACAGTACGCGACTCTAGGATAAGGACGATTAATTGTACTCGCAAATTATCTAATATAGTATTACCATATTGTCATTTATGCGATGTTTCTGAAGAATGATGAAAATATGTTTATCTTGATCGATTTTGGAATTTCTGCAGCAAGACAGTAATTTCAAATTTACATGTAGGCTTGTATACGTGCTGTTATGGGTTGGAGCCATCATATGTTTTAGTTGATATGAATGTGTTAGTTTAATTATTTATCACATTTATTTATATATATATTTTATACTCGTATTCAAATTCTACAACTTGACTTGTCCTATAACTTTTATAAGTTCCACAGGATAAATAAATTGATTGATTGATGGAGTGACTCGGCACGACGAAACAGTATCCGCTCAAGGATTCTTTGATGGAATAGATAAGAGTTGCCTTTTATCAATCTCTTGACTGCAGTTCTAGTGACTCGGCGTGTTGAAGGAACTTCCCAAATCTTTTTACCAGTAGTGTTTAATTGTCCTCATACCAAGCACAAGACTGCAGTCCGATACACTTGGCGCTGAGAATCAGATTTTTTTTTCAGGCTTGAGAAAGAGCAAGTGGTCCATTAGGAATTAGGTGTTTGTTCGTCCTCATACCAAATCTCGTTACCGTATTTTTTGTCCGTAATTTTGTCAAAGTGTTCAAAGTATGAAAATTTGACAACATAATTAAGAAAAATACGGAATTCTTATGGATGAGAAAATACGATATACAGAAGCCGAAATACCTAATTTCGCAAAAAAAATCTCAAATTCGAAAGTATGAGGGTCATATACCTGAAACTAGTTATAGTTTTGGACCGGGTTCTTATTGTGTTGCAGATCAGCACACCTACACCATATCGCTCTACATCATTCTATTCGAAATAAATTCGCATGATTCAACCTGTCATAGAACAAGAGGTCACACGACGTTTGACAGTTTGACTTATGACATAGATAAATGTCAGTTTTTCGAGTTTCCGCATCCTTTTACCTAGATAGGTCCGTTGCGAAAGCATTGTGAAAACAGTCTCACATTTTCAAAATAAGCCATGGGTTTCCAAAATATCTGGTAAGTTCTGTTTAATGTCCGAATTCACTCAAAAAACTTCTTCAACTAGATATATTTTAATTTGTTCCGTAGTTTTCTGGGTTTCTAACCTACCACAATCTGCCCTTCTACACTTGTGTAGATTCCAATATTAATTTTTCAGATTGTGGTACGTTAGAAACCCAGAAAACTATGGAACAAACATTGTTCCACAAAATAGTGACGTTCAAACAGTTTTTTATAATATTATGTAGACTACATAGGATTTTGATCTTCTGGTAAAATGATTCACAGCCCCCACATATCGTTTTTTATTCAGCAATTGATAATTTCTGTTCTTGCAGGTACTCTCACCCTCGTAAATACGGTCAGGGCTCAAGATCCTGCCGTTCTTGCTCAAACAGGCATGGTTTGATCAGGAAATATGGATTGAACCTCTGCAGGCAGTGTTTCAGAGAATATGCTGCTGATATTGGATTCAAGAAGCTGGACTGAACTCAACTCATAAGGTTAACTACGTTGATGTAAATAATGTTAAGTACCTATTCTCATATTGAATAAATAACTGAGAAGTAAATAGCTACTACTCATTTCAGATCCTAAAATTCGTAGAGTTGGTGAAATCTCACACTAGAATTTTATTGGTAATTTTCAACATCAAATGAATGTTGAAATGATTTGAAAAGTACTTATATGTTCTACTATATCATAACTAGTATAAGAAGTGAAATGCATTAGTACCTATCAGTCCATGAATACTTGAACAATTCAAGGCATTCAATTTCAAATCCATAAGTCCAATGGTACTGTCTTAACTGTTGATCATATGAGTTCTTGCTCTTGCAAATGTGGTAGGCATTACATGTATAATATTTAACATATTTCTCTCTTGGGTTAAACCAACAGATTGAATATAATCATGGACAGGTCACTGATGTTTTTGTTATTGCGGTGCACCAGAATATCAAGAAATTAGATGAAAATTAAATAACAAGAAGATTGTTGTAGTATGATAGTAGTCCTGTTCAATGACTTCTCAAGCTTCTTGTATTCAAATACATGAAAAATTATATCAAGAATGAACTGGGAGGATCTTTGATGTTCAATTTATTACGATAATGGCAGAAACAGTCCTCGACATGAATGGTAGTTGATGGATAGTACATACCAATCCAAGATTCAGCTCACTGAAATGATGGTCAGAGCGTGTTTGCCTCGTGGCTTGGTGAAATGTGTAATGGTATTGGTCTAATGAACATAAACTGCTAAACTTCATTGCAATAACATTTTGTTCTCATTGTGGTTCTGGTATTCGAATTCAATTCCATTCAAAATATACTTTTTGTCGGATGAAAAACCTTATGGACAAATCGTGAAAAAAATTGAACCATAAAACAATGGTATATAATAAATATAATAAAATAAATGTATGTGTAGGTACATAACAATACACTATTTCAAGATTCAACCATATAAGCAGGTAATACATTACAGAAATAATATAAAATGAAATGGCAACTCATAAAAGTATAAATGCACAAGCTTTGGTGTGAGTCATTGAATGTCTCAGCAAAAGTGCCTCAAAAAAAACTGGAATATATAATACCTTCTATAGATATAGATAATTTTTCAGTTTTTTCCTGAACATCATTGATCTTGTACAATTATTTAATCGTGTTATCTGATAATGAGTAGGCATCTTCTGGATTGTTGTCAATTGTTCTATCTTTGTCAGTATCGACATGGATTACCTGACGAGCATAGAATCCCCACCCCTTTTTTGTGAACTTGGAGACCTGTCGAAAGAGATTTTTCCTGAGGCTTTCAAACTTCAAAAATTAGAAGTGAATGCGTTAATTCATATCTTCTCTCTCTTGATTCACGTGGTGTTCTTTGAACAATTTAGGGCTTCCCTTTATATGAAATATAAAAAAATGTATATGAAAAAATAATCTCGTGCACCTTGTAAGAAATATGAGTTTGAGATCTTCAACGCCTACCTAAATGAGATTTTTTTTTTAGATTTTGGTATCAATTGTAATTATGAATTTGGGTACCTACTTATTACTTATGCTTGTTTAATAGACCAAACTACTTTTAATTCAACTTTTATTTTGAGAGGGGGATTGTTAAAAATGCTCAGAGCAGCCTCAACTTCAAGCATAAAAGACTCCTTCAAATGAAAAATGATTGAAATGGGATTTAGTACCTACTGTACCTACTTATTTATATTACTAGCACTCGGCTTATACATTTTATCTATACGCATTTTATTATTATTAACTCTGTTTCAGTGCCATTTTATTGTGTTGAATGTTTGAATTTGTATTAACTTTACTAGCTTGTACATTTTATCTATACATATTTTACCATTATTAACTCTGTATCATTACCATTTTATTGTTTTAACTGTTTTAACTTGAAATACCTATATACAATGACTTTGTCGATAAGAACTGTTTCTTCTGACAATAAAGTATATTTGATTGATTGATTGATTGAGAGTATACCGGAAGATAACGGACTGGAATAGGTAATGAAACAATTTGAGGCTCAAATTATTTCTACAAAAGAAAATATTGATTTTCGAACATTCCTAATTTTTTCAAGTTTTTGTTTCTGATTGGAATCAGAGGTTCGCGCATTAGAAAGAATCACCCTGCCAAATATCAGCTTCAAAAAGTCTATAATAAACGAGTCTTTTAACAAAAAATTCATTTCGTTCATACATTATTAGAAATATTCAACATGTCAAGTCAACCAAAATAAGTGTTAGCACTGTCTAAGGATTTCCTTAGACAATGTCATTGTCTAAGGATGTTAGACAATGACAATGTTGTTAATTTAGTCGAGATGAGCTCCATACGTAATGTGGCTATTTTCACGTAGATGGCGCTAGGGAGGGCCACCTCGAATTTAAGTTAGGAGTATTTTTGATTTTGATTGTATTAAGTGAGTAAAATAACACATAAAAAGTAATTGTGTGTATTCAGTTCTCACAATACTAATCAATGGAAGCGTTCATACGGGACACTTTTACTTTAACATTTTGCGTAGATTAGATTAGAATATCGGGGAGCTGTCCTAATATTTTGTGTATGAACTCCTCCATTTATCAGCATTGTGAGAACTTTCTTAGAGTAGCAAAATATAAAGTAAAAGAAAAAGTGTAAAGTATGACCCAAACATTATTGCTTTTCAACACTAGTGTAAAATATAAGTGATTTTTGATACGTCTGCAACTCTTAATTCCATTTGTATTGTTAGCTGCCTATCTTCTGCCCATCTTTTTATTTCCCAGTGCTCTCTCAATGTACTGTTATTCATTTCAATGAATGTGACTAGATGGCGCCAACGACATAGATAATGTTTTTTTTTTCATTACGCTATAAGGTAAACACGATTAAATTTCCACAAAATTTATTGTCTTCGAAACATGTCGCGAAGACAATAAATTTTGTGGAAATTTAATCGTGTCTACCTTATAGCGTAATAACTATGGATTTCCATCAAGTAAAGGCCACCTCAATCCAAAAAAAAGTTTTTTTTTTTCATTTATGGCGATAATATTACTGGTAGGTACAGGAAATGTGATGACGAGACTCGTACTCGATATTTGAATTTTATTCTACAACTTTCATCTGAAAGTCAGTACGGAAGCTCGCTATCTATTATTTATTTACACCTTCCAAGGTGACATTTGAAAACCATATTCATAGCCGTAGAGGTGAATTTTTTCATGTTATTCACACAGCTATGGCACAAACGGCAAAGAACGAGCTTTTTTGGTCCTATACTCACGTTCATTTTCATAAAATGACATTTTACGTACTAATTTCCGAATGAAAACTCGATTATTTTCAAAAGCAAGCAGATTTCGTTTGCAGACACTTTTGGTACTCAAACTCTTTTCGTCCGATGTGGACACCAAAGAAAACAGGTTTTGAGAGCGGCGAATGGTCCATTTTCGTAAATCCACGATTTAATGGTGGTTCTCGGTAGTTTCAAAAATGAATAATTTCAAAAACGTTTAATATTGAATTTTGATTACCGACTAAAGACCTGTTCATTTCTCGTGCTAGAACTCTGCCAAATCTTGTACTTCTGGACGTTTCTCTTGTAATTTAATGAACCCATTCATTTTTTGAATATATCCAGTTATTGTTTGCAAGCTACAGATAATATAAACCCTAATTTGAAAGAGGAAAACTTTGTTTTCGGTCCTTACTTCAATTCCCTATAACTGTTGGTGAATTTTCGACAAGTTCATTTGACAAGTTCATTTGAAAATTCTATTGGGTAGGTATCAAAGATACGAATACGTACACCAACTCATTGAAAAATAAAGTTTTGAGTTCTTATTGGAGAATAATAATCACGTGTATCGATGAGATCAAGTTATACTTTCTATCAAAGAAGCTCACAAGAAGTTTAAACGATATTATTATATTTAGCTATCAATGACATAATTTGTTATAATTCCTAAGAGTCAAGGCATAATAGTAAACCAAACCCTGTATTTATTTTTCCTATTCCCCTATATGCGGATTTCAAAATTCCAACCCAATTTGAAGGTTTGACGATCCTGTGTATAATTTGTAGTATCCAATCATGTAGTGACAAAAAATAATCTGAATTGCTAGTGACTTCGTTACATTTGACATCGACGTGTCACCAATTTTCAGAATGTGAATTACAAATATAAGACCCACCCAGCAAAATGTTGGGTATTCAGGAAATATTTCAGTGTTACATTCTTCCAGGATTTCTTAATCTTCAGTTGGCAATCGTTGCTACGTATTGCCTTTTGATTTACCATTCTGATGTCGCCCAGAGGGAAATAAAGCTTCCGAGCTTCGCATATGCCCTTATGATAGCTAACTCATTGGCGGAAATGACCAAATTCGGTAAGTATTGTTGTTTTCATTCAAGAATCGTTATGAATGTGTAGGTGCAGTGCTTTTAAAAAAGGTCGATAAATTTGTAGAAAGTATGTTATCCCATCATCTGAGTCTTTTGGACAACTGTAGGTAGTACTTACATATTTTGAGCCGCTCAACATGAATCTGAGTCAAAACGCGGTGCTCTCCCTCCATTTGGAGCAACAGCCCTCCAATATTCGGAAAAAAGGCATTATAACGTCCTGGAAAAGTGATCGACGTGATTCACGTTCTTTCGCCTATTTCTAACCACCAATTCGTGTTGGTAATTTTTTGTCGAGTTTTATGAAAAAGAAATTTTTGGAAAGAACTGTTGAAGGTGGAATGAGCTCTAAAGAACACCTGATAAATAAGAACTTGTATGATCCTATCGTGATATGGCGATAATACCCTTTTTCTGAACTTGAAAGGCCATCACCCAAATTCCTGTTTAGCAGGTCGACATGTGATCAAAAAGCTTTTCAAAAGTCTTTGGTGACCTCTGACTATAGATTTAGAGGCCTAAAATTTGTGTAGTTATTTGTTATCCAACTCGTTTACAATACTAAGGGTCAATTTCACAATATCTGGTCAACTAAAAGCTAGATCTAACTAAACCATAGGTTAAGAGGTTGATATCTGTTTCACGAGAGCTAGCAAGTTGCCTGAATTGGATAGTTAAACAGAATGTTGTGAGTTGAGTTGCAACAAAGATTCCCATACTTTGTGAAACTGGCCCTTACAATAAGGGTTAAGGTTAGTTTCAGGCCACATCAGCTAGTTTTGACAAAAAGTTTGGACCATCAAACGTATTTTCATCGAAGTTATCTCTTCGTTTGAAAGTTATTTCCCTTCAAATTTCGAAAATGGAAAATATTCCGATTTTTTCATATTACAATTCGCTGAATATTCCTTAGCAATTCTTCCACGAATATTATCATTAGTGAAATATCAGTAAGAATATTCGTTATAACGTTAGGAGCTGACATGAATATTGAATAACGATTCTTGAAGCTAAGGCAGCCATCTTGAAAAATGCAGTAGTTTCAATATCTCACAAAGGATGAATCGTAGCCTAACAATAAAAAATATATTACTTTTTCAATGTTTCATATTGTTTATAGGTATAGGAAATCGGGAAACATAATTCTTTTCATACATTATTTTTAAAATTGTGTTTGGGTGACTTTAGTTTTTGCAAATTCAAATTCATTTTTTGACGCTTTTCGCTAGGGTTTCTGTCAAAACTATCTATCAAATGCCGCAATTGTATAAAGATTTTTGTTGTTTTTCGCGGTCGATTAGAAATCTGCTCTTTTTAACTTGTATATATCTCAATATTGATTCTTGATTTTTCCATATAGTGGTTGGTTACTAACCCAAAAATCCACTAAGAAAACGTTCATCCACCACGAAATTATAAATTATGACTTTCCAGCGGTGTTTGTTCTGATTATCTGTCTCTATTTGTGTAAAACAAAGTGTAAATATCCCGTATTTCATTTAGCCATTGTATATATGTTATCGGAATAACCTCTTTCATAATTCAAAGAATGAATCAGTAAATATTCTATAAATTCCACGGCGTCTATTTTAACGAAAGTAACTACTATCCTAACTGATACCTCGCCAATTAATAAATACACTGCATCTATCCCACACAACACATGGACATCCAGTGGATATCTAATGGATATCCATTAAGGATATTTTGGACGTACAGTTTTTATCCAAAGGATATTCAATGGACGTCCAATGGACATTCTTAGGCCACCAACCTGTACGTCCATAAAATATCCTTCATGGACATCCATGAGATATCCATTATGGATATCCATAAAATTTCCTTCATGGATACCCATAAGATATCCATCATGGATATCTACAAGATATACTTTATGGACATCCATGAGATATCCATCAAGAACGTCCATAAGATATCGTTCATAATTCTACATAATTATTTTTGCAATTCGTTACAGAGAAACCATTCTAGCTTGAGATGCATAAAAGTGCTGCACACTTCTTGGACAACGGATTATAGTCAGTAATATATCCTGTGATAAGGCACTCAACGTGACCGTATGTGCAATTTAAAATGTTCTGCTAGATTGGTTTCGCTGTATTCAAAAAATTTAGACAAACTAAGGTAAACTGGAGAGTGGTAGACGTACGATCAAAAAACTTATGTCGTTAATAATAATTTTTTCATTACTTTTCAAACAAAATACTTGATAAAGTTTAAATTTGAAAAATAGTTTGCCAAGAGTTCTCAACAGAAAAGTTATTGATGAATTAGTTCTCAATTTGAAAAACATGAATATAGTACTCGACAATTCACTTGCTTCATTCCAAAAGTTCACGTTCACTGTAAATGCTAATGATCACAGTTTACAATTATTAACTAACACACCACTATTTTTCGTTTCTTTATAAACACAATTATTGCACAATGCACACCACATTGCTTCAACTCAGTTCAACATATTTTTTTTAAACCGACCCAATACTCAACGACTCTCAAAATTACGACATTTGACAGACGCCATGGACGGTTGCACGTCAGGAAACCGAGTCAAGATGAGTTTACAATGCAGCGCTTTTGCATTTCGCGTCGCGCGTCTCGTCTTCTGAGGTGACGCTATATTCAAATATTATTTAAAAGGATAAAAAGTTAATTATATCAACTTTTTTGCTGGAATGTCCATGTGAAAGGCCCAATCACGTTGCCAATTCGTAGGGTGCCACGGCGGAAGAAACATTAATTATTTGTACAATAAATGTACGAAATGGATAAGATATCCTTCATGGATATCCATCGTGGATATCCGAAAGGATATCCATTTTGTACATCGGATATTTTTTACTGGGAATACTTCGGATATCCTATGGATATCCAAAATTGGTCCAAGGCTATTCCGACATGAATTGGACGTCCGTAAGATATCGGGTGCTGTATGGGATGGAATTTTGAAACGAGCTCTTTACCCGCTCGTCAATATTTTTTAATGTCTTTGTTGAGTGTCACTTGCTTTTGTTTTCAGTTTCAGATGACACCTTCTACGACCTACGAGCTCTTCTGGATTACGCGCAGCTGATCCTTGCTCTACCCCTGATAACGTCGGAGTTTTTGATCAAGTACCAAGTCTTTCCAGATGAGATTTCCAGCATCCCTGTTTTCATCGGGTTCACGGCTCTGGTTCTCTTCATCGTGTTCGAGTACAAACGACAAGATCTCACTGACCTGACGATCATTTTGAGCGTTTTCCTGTACGGCGTCACCGGCGCCGCCAACCAAGTGATGGCGTTTTTGGGGGCGATTTTCTTCTCCGTGGGCTATTTCGTTTTCAAACGGAACGAAGGAGTTTGTTTGAGGAACCAGACCAAGTTCAATTTGTTCATGTCGATGTTCGCTTTTCTTTCTCTCGCCGCGTTCGAACCAGAAAACCTGTTCACTGTACCGAATGATCTAGCGATTGGAAACTGAAATAGCCGTTGGAGATTCGTATTCGTAGATGTACTTATGTGGGGAAGGGGACGGTATTCACGGTGTATTAAATTTTCGAAAGTTTGTTTATTATTTTTTCTCTCACGTTATTACAAAGAGACATGAAAGAGCCAAACACAGAACACAGAAGAGCAGCCCAAGTAGCACAAACATATTAGACCAATATTGGTTCAATATTACGGGAATATTAGCCTTATATTGTAGATATCATATTGGCCACAAAAAAATGTGAATATTCGGCAATATTTGATGAATATTCGAAAACAATGTAAACGAATAAAATGTGAACATTCGGCGATATTTGATGAATATTCATCTAGGCAAAGAATTAATGACGTATATGCCCAGTAACCAGTAATCTCTGTGAAGTATAGTAAGATAAATAAGCACCTGTGTGGACATTCATTTCTAGTAAGTGTTTTTTCTTTCATCATGATCTGTACTACTGGGCAAGTAGCTGAGTTTGTGCCAGGATTCAGGATTGTTTGGATAACCTGTACAAGTATGCTAGCTATTTCCCATCTAAACTTGTCGTTGTGATCTGTGGAGCCAAAGCATTTCCAGAACTTCTACCGATATTATTATCGGTTATAATTGCACGAGTGCATAAAAATTACCGATAATTTTGCAAGAAAGCGCGATATCTAAAAATTGTAAGAGTTTATTTTCATATTTTGGCGAAAGTGAACATGAAAATAACCGAATGCAATTTGTATAAGATATCACGCTTGAATGCAAAATTATCTGGTCATTTTTATGCACGAATGTAATTCATCGGAATATTTCGCATAAAGAAATTCCCAAGGAAATGTTATTTTTTGTTCATTTATACTTTCCTCTATAGATTGTATGGAGCACTCACCAAAACGCGAAATGTTTTTCTATTTTTGAAGTTTATCTGACATTTATTTGTGTTGTTTACTGACGTCTAGCGATACGGTTTCAAATGTGTTGTTATGGTGACTTGATACAATGCAATTACCGCTGTAAGTTTTCGATAATTGCATTGCTCTTATGGGGCATTTTATATATGAGGGAAATATTCAGGTTAATCTATGAGTAGTATTACTACTATGGTTTGGGTTTGAAGGCCATCGTTTTTTGGAATTTCTTCCTGACGTTTCGCTGGCGCGAGTGGCTAGCTTCCTCAAAGGCTCATACATATTGAGTTATACTCCGAGGACTGCAACCGATAACTAAAGATGTATAAAGGCTCTGAAGAAGCTAGCCACTCGGGCCAGCGAAAAGTCAGGAAGAAATTCCAAAAAACGACGGCCTTCAAACCCGAACCATAGTAGTGTGCAAACCTCGGCCACGAAAACCTCAACCATTTTGTCAATTTTAGACTGTTATTACGCTGTGTTATCGAAGTGTTACGAGCAAATACAGTAATGCATTTCACGTAAACAAAAAAATCCATATCGACCGGATGTTGAACAAAAGATTTGCCAAAATGGGTATACCTTCTCCATAATTATCGCGTGATAGAGATTATACATATTTCCCACAAATGTATATAATATTATCTATTAGTAACAACGGGTTCATAAAAGAAGTGATAGAGTGAAATGAGATTGTTGAATATAGTGTTTATTAAATGAATAAGCTACAATAAGGAATAAGTAGTAAGTTATGGGTTGGTCAACTTTTAACTTGTTATTTGACCTTATTTCGTGAATATTTTTTACTTTTGAATACTTTCATTTTTTGAGCACTACGGCATTAGTGTGTTCAAAAAAAAAGAATCCAAGACGGTACAAAGTCTGTCTTTTGAGCAGGAAAAGAGGAAATGTGGATTGCTACCAAAAGTTGGGCTCTTTGTGGACACACAAATTTGATGTAGGAATGTAACCTATCAATTTGATCTCTGAGAATCGTGCTGTCAGTCAGGTGTTAACATGCTGGCAACCTCAAAATTACGTCCGTATGGTTGGTCGAAAATTATTTCGTTAGTTTCCATCTTATTTTTTGTAATAAACGGGTGCATTTACGTCACGCTTTATTCTATTTAGTTTCCTAGTTTATCTCACTTTTTTATAACTCCGTCTCAACTCAACTTTGTGCAAATTCCCTGATTTTTCCTGCAAATATTTTACTTTTTCGATTGCTGAGCTCGATATTTTCAATATTCATAGGAAACGGAGGTGGTCGAGTTCTGTCGATTAATCAAGGTCACACTACGTTCCGCGCGGCCATGATCTTGAACGGCAGGCCGGACTTGGACATACTTTCACTGCTTATCATCTTCAGTGCGGGTAAGAACACATCAAAAAGTAAGACCTCGTTAATCTTCGGCTAGCACAAGTTTGGATATACTGAGTGTTGACGTTCGTAGGGGACGTGAACTATGAGTAAAGGAAAAACACATTTGTTCAAATGCCCCAACCATGGCTGCAAATAACGTTTCACAACACGTTACAGCCAACTGTGAATAGTTTTCCCTTCATAATGCACAATGTTGAAATAATAATTGGTTTAAACTTTTCAGACGACCGTCAACATGGCTGCCTCGGATCCTGATATTATGTGTTCCCTTTTATCATGCAAATGCACTTACAGTCTCTTTTATTATGACATGAACACAATGATACGTCAGTGATACTGACAAGAGTTCTATAGAGAATTCGTGATTCCCCTCTTGAAAATCCTCCACGCTATTGGCCCTGATATTCATTGTATCCGTTAGATAGGCCAATGGTTGCTGCCCCGATTTTTGATTACAAGGGAGGCGATATAATGATACATCATACAACTCAACTGTTTTTTATTCTTGTGTCTCCAAACGGCAAAATACTATAATAATAATACTAGTTTATGTCAATATCAGCTGTCTCAGTTGTGACAAGTTACAATGGCAAAGATGTAATTGATGAAAAATAGTGTTGTGCTATTTGGAGAAAAAAATTGGAGATTGTGAAAAACAAAATTCGTGGACATCCACCAATTTTTTGGATTTTTCAAATAGGGCTTGAAGAAAATTGACATAATGATATGCTTGAAATGAACCTTGGTATTAAAGGAAAAAATTATGAGTTTCCGCGCTGGACTGGAAAATTTGCTGGTATGAAAATGTAACTAACAGTTCTTCCGATTGTTATTTTGCGTTACTAGACCAGGAGTACTAGGAAAATACCGTGTCCACAATTAATAAAAATTGGATTTTCGTAACTTCGAAACGATTTCCAATCTGGACTTGATTTTTATGTGCATGATGCAACATGTTATTCTAACATAAATCAAAAATGAAAAATGATGTTCAGTCGTAACTATTAGCAATAACAGCTCAGAGGAAAGTATTAACAGAAGCAACAATAATTAACATTATGAGTGGTAGTGATTGACTTCTATTTTCAATATAATTATCCCTGTTGAAACCTGTTGCAAAAAACTTATGAGATGAAAAAATTCAATTCAAACATAGAATTTTTTATTGTTTATTGATATACATAGTCAAACAATCAACTAGGATCAAAAATTCCGTCGAATAAATGGGTCAAGAAATTAAATCAAATAAGGCACTCAAATCCAAACAGAAAAATGAAAATGAATTTTTTTTGGGTAAAGAATGATAATTGAAGGTTCAATTTATCAAAAAAATTATTGCGACGAAAAATTAAAATATTAAATATGAAATAATAAAATCAAACAAATTTCAAATGAAGACGTATTAATCAATATGAAGAAATGTTATACCAAGTTTCAAGTTCATTGATTTTTCAAGAAAAATTGTGTTCAACTCAAAAAAATGCCTTTTCGGGAGTCGTAACTCTCCAACTTTTCTCGTAACATGCATTTTTATTACTAGCTAAACAAATAAGTGTTCATCAGAAAGTCTTCAGCACATGATACATACGTCAACAGACTCCAGAAAAAAGTATGAGAATCATCTAATTTATCAGTTTTGATAAATGTTCAAAGACTTTTCTGTCCTTCAGTGTTTCAGTATTAGTTTTTTTACTATTTGTGACTAATCCTATATATTCAAATCTTAAGGAAAATGAAGTATATTTTGAATAATTGATCGCAATTCAGATTTTTTCAAATGTAACTATGAATTGTTCACTTTACATTTGTATTTTGTTAGGTTATTTCATAGAAAAAGGATTTTATTATTGCTGTCATTCGCAAAATATATTTATATGTGAATGGTTATGGGTTATGGGCTCAAATCGCCTAGCCGATAGTAAGATGAAGATCTTAATAAATAAATAGTGGGATTTTTCAACAAAAATAATGGATGTGCAAAATTCAAATCATTTTTTCTTGTACAGAATTTTTATAAAGAACGGAATTAAACTTTCTCGTGTATTTGAACCTAGACTAAACAAACCCTTAGGAATTTTATTAGAACACGAATAACTTAACTGTATTTACCGTGCAGTTACAGTTGTCAGTACCACACAAACAGTTTTCCGTCAGCTAATATTTGGTACGATCGTAGAGTATTGAGAAATATTGCTCCATACAATCTTGCAAGAGACAGATGAAATAGAGAATTTTTGGAATAAGTGTTCCATTAGTAATAATTTGATTGATATTGAATTTTCATCTTATTTGACGAAAGACTGTGGAAAATATCTTTAACAGATCACACAGCTCAGTTTTCCATCAATCTGCAATTATTAGGGTGTATCCTATGTTTCTCACGATATTCTCTGACCTTTACCATTTTCCTCGTGTCAAGAGATAAAAAACTACTAGTGGTGGCAATAGAAAGTTCATTAACTAACAGGAAGTCATGTGGGGGGAATTTTCACGTTGATACCACATTCACAGATTGCTGGTCAGAGGAAGTTCGGTCAAGATATAACATTTTCAAGGCTAACGTCGATGCAACCACATAAGCACCATTCAGAGTTGTATAAATTCACAACTAAATTGACAATTCACTCGGCTCATCGAAGATGAGCCACATATAGAGACACTGACAATTAATTTAAATATTTTCATCTTAAATAATACAATGCGGGGAGAATAAGATACGCTTGTCCTTATCTAAAGAGAAAATGAACAAAAATTGTTTAGAAAAGAAGTCATCCGAGATATCAGACGCTACAAAATTCCAACCTTGTTGCAATTTTCTAGGCGTTTTGGATAACAAGTAAAAGTGACAAGGTGAATACTATTCAAAAGTCGGTCCAAATATGAAGGGGACGAAAAGCCAGCTTGAAATTGATACAGATCTTGTTAGTCGGATAGTTGAACAATCCTTATTGAGGAAAATCTTTTCAACCTCGTCTAAGGTGGTCAAATTTATATTTAGAAAAGTGAAAAGTCGGTTCAAATATGAAGGGGACAAAAAGCCAGCTTGAAATTGATACAGAATTTGTGAGTCGGATAGTTGAACAATCCATATTGAGGAAAATCTTTTCAACCTCGTCTAAGGTGGTCAAATTTATATTTAGAAAAGTGAAAAGTCGGTTCAAATATGAAGGGGACAAAAAGCCAGCTTGAAATTGATACAGAATTTGTGAGTCGGATAGTTGAACAATCCATATTGAGGAAAATCTTTTCAACCCCGTCTAAGGTGGTCAAATTTATATTTGAAAAAGTGAAAAGTCGATTCAGATATGAAGGGGACAAAAAGCCAGCTTGAAATTGATACAGATTTTGTGAGTCGGATAGTTGAACAATCCATATTGAGGAAAATCTTTTCAACCTCGTCTAAGGTGGTCAAATTTATTTTTGAAAAAGTGAAAAGTCGGTTCAAATATGGAGGGGGGCGAGAAGCTAGCTTGAAATTGATACAGATTATGTGAGTCGGATAGCTGAACAATCTATGTTGAGGAAAATCTTTTCAACCCCGTCTAAGGTGGTCAAATTTACATTTGAAAAAGTGCTGTAACATTTTGAAATTCAAATATTTATGGATGCAATGCTTATTTGGATTATTTGTTGAAAGGATAAACTGAACCTTCTTCATATCAAGATATTAGAGAGGAAAGAGGAAGAAACATATTATAAAGAAACTATACCAAGTACTAAACGAAGACAATACGTGGGTTCACAATTATAATAATAAAAAAAAACACAAAAAAAACTATAGAAGGTTTAGGTTCTGTCAAGATTGTTGAATTTCTGTCATACAACTATTTTGATACTTCAACAAAAAAAATATTCATTCTACACTTCAATGGGCATATGAAAGATTCCATTGTATGAGTGAATGTTTTTGTGTTACTATCTGTAACTGAGTGATATGAATTAATCCATCATATGACTGTCAACGAAAAGTAAGGCGTTTTGACATGTCAATTTACAAAGTGCCACTTGAAAAATGATAAAAAAATAATATATCGAGTTACATACAAGATTTTTTTGAATGGGAAATTGTTTACTACAAAACATTTTTCGAGGGTCAAATACTACTTTTCATTGTATTGCGCGTTAGATTCACGCCTTTCAAGTTTGTTAACTTCGACCCGTTTTGAAAACAATTATAAAATAATGATAGAAGAAAATTCATCAAATGGTATGGAGACGACGACAGAAAACGACGTACATTTTTATATCACGTTAGGCGCCATTCAGTTGATTCTTTGGTTCCGCATTTTTAAGGGTTTTGATGAAGAGTTCCATGCTGAGGAACATCAATTACTAACTAGGCTTGCTATACGACACATGGAGAATAGCAGGAAATCATGTACGAAGGTCATAGTTACCCAGGTATATTGAGCATCATGGGTGGATTTTTGGATTTCTCAAATTGTGTATCAAGCCAAATCCTGAAACGATCGGCATTTGTCAAACGAGAGCGAGAATCTATATGAATTTCACATTTTTTCACTGTTACGAATGCTCAGTCTCCTTGTGAGGATTCGAAATGTTGCCTATAGGTTTAAGAGTGGATATTTTTTTACACATCAGGAATTGCTTCGGTAACTCTGCACTACTTTTTTCATAGACTCAAGCTTATATCATTGATATAGGTAAATAAATGGTTCCGTCAAACTCTTCTGTTTTCAAAGATGAGGCATACAACTGATGAATGAAAGATGTAATGCCTCAAGAATGTAATAGTGATAATTTTGACATTCCCGGGACACAAATCGGTGCCTATGCTATATCTATCATTGCCCATTGTGCTGCCATTTTTCAAGTATCAAGCGTTATAAATAAAGATCCTGTCATCTTCATGTCCTTCGATCTGTTGACAAAAAAATCTCTCTGAAGTCGGGACCCACTTCGAATCGAATAATAAGATTACAAGATTATTCCAATAAAACTTGCTACTTAGCTTTCATAGGCCCCAGCCCCTATTTACGAGCACACACTGGGCCTACTGTAATTCTATCACGAGCCGGGGTGACTCGCGGGATTCCCATTGGCCCTTTCCCGCCCAAGCCCCGCCTTGTGCGTTCCACCTCTACTCGCCTGGCTACCACCCATTCATCCCGGCCAGAAGTGAAGTGAATCAGTTCCGAATTGATTGTGAATGAGAGAGTAGTTGAATCACGCTTGCCTGCTTTTACGTATTGCCGAACTTTCAAGTGTTTAATAAAATGCATTCCATGAACGAACATTCGTCTGTTTTGTCCGGAATGATGTCTTTCGAATCTATCAGTTTGTACGAGCAGCCGAAGCCCAGGTTTATATTCAAAATGCCCAGAGTTGTGCCCGATCAGAAAGCCAAGTTCGAATCTGATGAGCTGTTCCGAAGGCTCAGCAGGGAAAGTGAGGTGAGTATTTTTTATTGTTCTTTCGATTGAATTAATAATACGGGATCAAGGTCTCTGGTGAATGTTGTTAATCGCCTGCTGTCACCCAGAATGGAAAACTTCAAAATTCCCCCCAAAAACACCTTGTGAAAGGCATTTATTCCCTTGAAACTTTTCCTAGAGATCAATTACCCTAACACCAAACTGATATTTTTGCACTCGACGCACGTTTCGCTAACAAGGTTAGCATCCTCAGGAGAAGAAAATTGATACAGTATCAATTTTCTTCTCCTGAAGATGCTAACCTTGTTAGCGAAACATGCGTCGAGTGCAAAAATATCAGTTTGGTGTTAGGGTAATTGATCTCTAGGAAAAGTTTCAACTTTTACACCAAAGGTTCCAAAACTCATCGTTTATTATATACATTTTGCCATTCATTCCTCTGAAACTATAGATGAGTTTTAAGAAATGAAAATACCAGTACTTTTTTCAACAGTATTAGTTTCATTATTAGAATATTCGTTTGCTGGGTGAGATTTATAATGCAGTTTTTTTAGTAAAACTATCGAAATAGTGCAATATTCTCGATGAATATTTTTTCCTACTACAAAATTACCTTCCTAGAGTCAACTTCATCAAGAAAGTATCTAAGAACCATTATTTTTCATATTTTATGACCCCAGCTAGTTGAAAAATTTGATTAAATCATGGATTCTTGAAAACTCCCCTGAAATAACGCTTTATTCCAATACATTCTACCTATACTGAAAGGTTTATCTACCTAACTTACGATTATTTATTTCTATATGGCTTACTTACATAATCCTCTTTCGATCGAAATAAGAAAGAAGAGAATGATTGAAATAAGAAAAGAGAAATTGTACATTCTACCTTAAGCATAGGTCCAGAAGAAGTTTTATTGTCTGCCTTTGTACCTACTTAAAAATAAAAATAACTGCAACCCTGGATAATCGATGAGATTGGCGTAAAAGTTGGGCATGTTTGGCGACACTGGTCTTTTCTACCCTCCCGTATCTCATGTGTACATAATTCTCATTGAAGCGGGTTTTTATTGGTCGTCGCCTCTGGCCAATGTATTTATTTTTTCAGTCTTGACAATTGATTTCGTAAATTCCCGACTTTTCTGTTTTATAATATATTTTTAGGATTGCCAGGGAATTATTGTGATTTACAAGAAGTTTTATGAAATCATATTTTGAACAATTCGTTCAGGCCAGTCTTAAACTACCTACACAGTAGGTTTTGGCTGGCACCTGTCAGAAAATAACTACCCCCCTCGCTAATACCACGAAGGGCATTGCATTATATCCCATCGGTGCCAGTGCAGGTTTCTTCGTAGAAGAAAATCCTGCGTTTGCTTCTGGCGATACACCTTCGTGTTGTTCGCATCAGCTTTGGTCGGGGCTTAATACTATAAAGGTTTTTGATTTTCAATTATGGGAATATGTTGATGATGGCGCTGCCTTGTACTGACAAGTGGCCAAATAGCCCGAAACCGGTCTGCAAGTGTGTCCGTCCCAATAATTGAAAATCAATTCCTTCATTTGTATCGCCAAAAGCAAATGCAGGATTTTCTTTTGTGAAGAAACCTGCACTGGCACCGGTACAAGGCTACTCGATGCATTCGACAGTCGGGTGATATCAAAATTTAGCCCGCTTTTTAGATCATTTTTTGAGAAATTTATCAGATCAATTAGTAGGTTACAGGTTGTTTTTGGACTACCCTAGATTGTGAAGTATATAATTTTTGGACACTAATTTTTAGATTCAGTATCAGTTATCTTCTCCTGAAGATGCTTACTTTGTTAGCGATACGCGCCTTGCACTGAGTTCATTTCACAAAAATTTCATATGATGTTTCAAACATCCGAAATTCCTAGGCATAGTATATTGTGATTGTTACATATACCATTATTACTATAGTGAAAAAAATCATTATTGAAGAAAATTTTGCCTTTCTACGATATAACGCCATCTTCTCAGAAAATCATTTCCCCACACTCGTCAACTGATCATTTGGTTCGAGATTCGTTTGCCCTGGGTGAACAAATTGATCTAATTAACTAATTGTCCGAATATTAAAAATTTTGGAATAGTCTTTCTTAGTTGGGACAGCACACAGAACCCTATAGGATGAGTAATAATCTTATAGGGTTAGTAAAAATCCGCCGCCAATGTTTAATCAAAGATATCTCGATTGTAAATGGAATGCCAGTTTTTATACTGTCTCAGTTGATTTCGTATAGACTATACCATTATTTCCATACGCTAGGCTCTTATTATTTTCAGTGTTCCTGTTGGGAAAAGCCGCATTCGTAAATTCTCATCTTTGAATGGAATGTTCAATTTCCTCCTGTACCTATATAGTCACCTGTACCGCCCAAAACTGATGCCATAGTGCTATAAGTTATTGTTTCATACAGCAACATCACTCTGAACATGATTTATGATGGGTCTTTTTACCTTCTAATATCTTTTATGAGCTTGTAGTTGAGTATTGTTTCAACAATTATCATCGAAGTCAATTTGCTGGTCACATTTTGAGAGTGCTCCCCAAGAATTATTATTACTACCATAATCATTATTATTGAATTCCATACCTGTAACGTACAATTCCACTTTATCATGAGAATCTCTTTTTGCCTCCTTTCCCCACAGTTTCGTAGAACTCTGGTTCAACTTGATGTTACATCAACTCGTTTATATCTATTAAGCAACGCTTGATGAAATCAAATTTCGCGGAAATAAAACACCAGGCTAATCTAGAATGACTAATCCGGACATACTCGGAATGCTTTAGGATTTCTCATCCGTTTACCCACTTCATTAATACGTTACCATATGTGGAATACGTGGCGCTGAAATATATATTGACGTAGTATGGGTTTGGGAATACTCAAATATCGTTTTTCAGTTCTTACGTGAATTCTGGCGAAAACTTCTAATACGTAAAAATATATAGTCGTCAATAGGTTTGTCCACTTCTTGAGAACCATCAGGAGCTTGCACAATCCCAAAAACGTGTTCGAATTATGATCGGACTGGTTATGAATACTTGCTCCTTAGTTGCGAGTGGGTATCAATTCAGAATTTTTGTTTGCATATGCGGATTAGGCGTGTAATATGCTTGTTTCCATTGGTAACACTGCGGTTTTTAGCTGAAGGTTGACTAATAGCTATTTCATATGAATTATTTTCGTTTTGATGTGACTAGTGTCAACTGTCAACTAATAATCCACGAGGCACTAAAAGGCGTTCGACTTTTACTGAAATAGAATTGGTTTTGGGACGGTCAGTAAAAAGTTCTGGATACTTACTATAATCGCCCTAGAACCGAGTCTTATGCTCATCAGATCAATTGTACGCAACTGAAAACATTTTTTTTTCCACTTATTCTAAAATTTCAAACTGAAAGGAACCACTACTGATATTTCAGTATATTTCTGTTTTTGTTTTAGTAGTAGTATTGTACATCGGCTTAATCAGGACTATACCCACATTGTAATACAATGAAAATGTTATTAGGCAAACATTTTGGTTTGTTTTAGTTGATATTTCAAGATGACCAGCTTCCCAATCCAATAACTACGGCGTCTTTTTCAGAAACGTATTTCGAGATCAATTTGAGAAATTTCAATTCACATTTTCCACTACAAAAGTTCAAAAAAGTACATTTGTGACTCGGCTGATAGAAAGACTATGTAAATAAAAACGGCTGCTTTTCCCAGAAGAATTGTTTATGTTTAATACGTCAACGGAATTTCCCACATGCTCGTGGGAATGATAACTAGTTATAACAATTTCAAATTCAAAGTTGCAAAGTCATGGCCTTGCCACAAGTCGCTTATACTTTTCAAGAAATGGATTTTCATTAATCGAGGTGATTTTCGCACTAGTGCTGGTGCTTATTCCATTTCCTCAACTTTCCTAGAGATCAATTACCCTAACACAAAACTGATAGTACTTGCACTCAACACGCATTTTGCTGACAAGATTAACGTCTTCATGAGATAAATGATCTTCAGTTTGGTGATGGGGTAAATGGAAAAAGTCTTACCTTTCACCCCAAAGGTTCCAATCTCTTGTTTTCTTCACAAAGTTCAAATGTTCCACTCAGACAGTATGTGAATACATCATATATATAAAAGTCATTATTTTGTGGTGGAGAAGTTTTTTCTTCGTAGTTGTATGGGTGGGTTTTCTAACCTACCACAATCTGAAAAAATTAATATAGAGCCCAATATCAATACTTATTTATTCAGATTTTGGTAGGTTGGAAACCCAGAAAATTACGAAAAAAACATCGTATATTATGTAAATATTGTGACGTTCGAATCTTGACAATCAATCGAAAGAAACAAATTACGAGGTTCAGTTTTCAGATTGAGTTACAAATATCTTTCGGGAAAACAATGAACCGTTGGTTGTTCAACTATAGTTTTTTCTGTATTCATTTCTTGATGACTATTGGATTCTTAAAGAATTTCTAATACATAATAATATACTGACTTTGATCGTTTTGAGATTCAGAAGGATCTTTATCATGATATTGGGGACTTTTACACGAAAGATTATCTTTTTCCTGGGCAATGGTGATGAGTGTTTCATTTCTCCCCTGGAGAAAATGAACTAGAGGTGGCATTTCTCCCTGCAAATTTGTCAAGATACTGGAATGATCGATACTCTTCTCGACTTATAATAAATTTCGATAAAATTTAACGTCTACTTGTATCCTTTGTACTTGCTTCCAGAATTTACCCAGTCTTAGATTCAGATTATAGTATCGTTGGAAAAAATGTAGTTGATTGAAGATGGTTTAGTCTGTTGGAGTAATTGTGAGCATTACTCTTGGTTCGTATTGTATAACAACTTTACTCTTGTCCACTCGTTTTGATGTCATATTCAGAAGACTGTGAGCGTTTTATTAACCAACTGCTTCAATAAGATGTTCCCTGTTCCATTCACAATTACTTCTTAGTCAACAATTATTTTTTCAGGTCCGCTACACGGGATACAGGGACCGACCACAAGAAGAGCGATCCATCCGTTTTCAAAATGGTTGTCGGGAGGGCCACACTGAAATAGCCTTCGCTGCCACTGGCACCAACCTACAGCTGGTTTTTGCCCCGCCAACGACTGGGTACATAGCCGATAAGGAGTGCGATTTCGATAAGGAACCAGGAAAGGTAGGATTTTTGAAACTCATCCATTGGCATATAGAACTAACTGTTTCTGAGTTATTATTCATAACCAATGAAAAGCATCCGATGATAATTAATGGGTTTTTTCTTATTTTTTGCAAACCTAATGTGACTATTCAATACGCAGATATGAAGTGTTGAATGGATTGTCAAAAAAATTTTTAATGTGGGAATGAAGTATTTCTGTAGAATTTCATCTTATAGGTTCCCCAACAAAGTTTTGTAACTGTTGAACGTAGAAACGTAACTGAAACAGTTTGTTAAGAGATTTGAACGTATTCATCGTGGAAGAGGAAGTATCAATTTTTTCACAAGAAAAGAACAAGATGTGAAAAAAGTGGGAGATCAATTGATCTTCTTCTTGATATATTTTCTTACCAGTATGTAAACTAGGAAATTCAAAACTAATGCTTTATACAGAATCAGCTCTCCTGAAAATGGTTGAAAGTTGAAGCTACGAATGAAACTTTGAATTATTATTACTCTATTGCACATAAGTATTTTGCCCAACATTTCTGTTTCATGAGAATATGTTCATGAAATACGCTAAATCAAATCACGATTTTCCCATTTCAATTGATAATCTTATGGGCATGACCGAGAAAAATTCTTATCCAACGAATCACATTATATAATTCAAACATCAATAATGGATTGATTAGCAAATTATAACAACATATTCTTTTTCGAATTTTCATAATTATCAACAATATTTTCAATCGTCGAGATGAATAAGCAAATGTATAATTTAGGGTGGAGCTTTAGTCTGACTGAAGTATTCAATGAATTCTAGTGACGTCAATCTGTCTCAAAAAAACACTTGTATTCCTCAATTGAATGGTGATTTGGATCAAATATTTGGTTGCTTGTTTGAACCTAACCCGCCTATCATAATAGTCCTAGCTATACTTAGTATCTTAAATAAAACAGCATACTTGGTTCCATCATACAGACACATTTCTTAAAAAGTTATGAGCGATACTTTTTTCAAATGCGTTATTTTTTTACATGCCATTTCTAACTATTCTACCCCCAGATCAGTTACGCTATAAGTACCTAGTTATTAACTTTTGGTATGCTTCTTGCAATGCAAACCGAGATCAAGATGTAAGAGACCTTTCTAGGATGAATAACTAATGGAGTCGGCTGATGAAATTCATGATATCGTATTTAAAAAATACTTTATTGTGTTTTTTCACTAAACAGTTCATAAAACCGCTACACGTGTTTCACTATACAATAGCTGCTACAAGTGTTGTAATAGTAATCTTGTATACCTGAAGAAGCTGGTGAATAGTTAACCACGTGTAGCGGTTTTGTAAAATTTCTTGTTAAGATCACACAAGTGTTTTAATTACCATCAAGTATGGTTCGGCAAATATTAGAACGAGTCTCTGATTTTGGCTGCATACGTACAAGAAAGAGCAAGGAGGCTACTATATGAGTTCCAGAATAAATGGGATCGATATCGACATCTCGTCGATTCAATTACTAATATTCGTTTGAATTCCACAGAAATGAGAAGTAACTGGATTCATAATTCTTAAATACTTATCGGAATCCCTAGTGTATAATAATAATACCTACTAATCCAGTTAATTTGGACGATGTAGACTGTCTGAAAGTCTGGAATCCAATCTGATAAGAACTCGGAACTACTCTGCATTCATTCTCTATCTTCACCTTCATTTCTCAAGAAAATACCCTACAATTACTTTCATTTTATGAGTTAAGCGATTGGGTTTATTGAGATGACATTATTTGTATTCATTCTGTCTTCAACGAATGAACATTAATCCAATTGATGTAAAGGGATAAAGCGATTCACTTGATTTCGAGCTGAGTGAAATTACCAACAAGTAGGTACTCAGCTCAAGACCTTCCTTCATATTTTCACTCTCTCTGTAGATCCTAGGACTTTGAGAAATACAAACAAGTACTCAAGACCTTCCTCCACATATTTTTCACTTATCTCTCTAGTGCTTCGATTATTTATGAATTTTTTTCTAGTTTTCTCAAAAAATCGGTGACTGAGATAAAACTCAAGCTCGCGAAAGATTTTAGGCCAAAAATGTTTCAATTCAGAGGTAAATTGGTGAACAAACTCTGGACATTTGAATCACTTGTTTTCAAAATAGTCTGTTTCAACCACGACACGATATCATGCCAGGGAGATTTTCACTTATTAATCGGATGGTTGTCATAGCAACGTGTCGAAATGTAAGCATCAGATTGTTTCCTGTCTATAGTGAACCATCATAAACAGCATCCGAAACTTCTCCATGGTGGTGTACCGAATACTTGTTTGTTGCGATTTACTGGATTTTGATGGGGCTATAAATCGCGTGTAGGTTAAAAAAAATGATGATCAAACTCGCAATGAGTGAGTGGAACGCAATTAAAGTGCGGTTATGGGTGAGTGGGTGTTTGGATACTTTTGCGAAGGCTGTATCAAGTCGGGGAGAATATCACTATGGCGTCCCGACGATCAATAAACGAGCTGCGTTTCCATTGGCCGGTCTGGGAGAGCGTCGATATTCGCCATCTTGGAAAATTCGCAAGCGTCGGGGTTAATATTGCGCGAAATCTAAAATTAGAGGGAGATACTTTATTGCCTACAATTTTGATGAGGATATTTAGGTGCATCTTTTCAATAGAAGTTTACGGGTGTATACTGAATAATTTTTCCAGTGGCTCATGATAATTGTATCGTTTTATATTATACCATTGATCCTCTTTTATAAAAATTTGAACTTTCTGTGGACTGAGTTGAGAAGAAGTTAATCATTAGTTTCAGGAATGTCAATGAAGGACATGTACCTTCAAAGCATTTACTCTGAATTTTTTGAAGTTTTAGACTGGGTCTAGGTGCATAGCAGAATAGATGACTTCCACAATTAAATAAGTGACTTACAAACTTTTTTTCAATTCTTTACACACCTTAGTGCCTTTTCGGTTGAACCAATTTCAAATAATTGATGTCGGTGTCAAACTGAATTGAGCCGAAAAGTTATTGACAATTTTTCAGATAATGTCATGAAAAACAGGGATCTTTAAAGCAGTTACTTTAAATTTATGGACTCGGTCCCGCTCTGGGTTTACGTCCCCTCCGAAGGACGGCATATCCTACAATATATCTTGTTCCCATTGATATGTTGGCCGGCAGCTATGATATGGTATTTTGCTGCAGTTGTATGGGCTTTCCACGCAGTCTTTTCCCTGCATGTGGTCACCCATCCAAGTACTAACTGCGCTCGGCGCTGCTTAGCTTCAGACATCGAATGACTGTCAGTCAACCTGGAGGGCTGGGCTGTGCCCTACATATATACTTACTATATATTTTTCATAAGATTCGAATGTGCTAAGAAATTGCATCCATAACCAATGCTCAATTAGGAGCAATTTTCACGGATTGTCAACAAAATTCGACTCGAATAAACCGCTTGACAGGAATCTTGGTTTTGACAACACGATTTTCTTATCAACGAAACGAAGTCACTTTGAAAAAATGTTCTTCCTCTCAATTTCCCAGAAAGCACTTGACCCTCTTGGGTAAATTTACTTTTGTAAATTTCAAAACGCTCATTTGAACAATCTTGTACCCTTCAGAAGTTCACGGAGGTTGCTGAATGTGAGTTACATTTTTATGGACTCAGAATGGGTTGTCTTTACGGTAGTTCCTAAGTGGGGCGAGTGTTTTTCACTTTGTTCCATTGTCTGCAGCTGAGATCCCCATTCCTACTACATTTCGGTGTCCTTTGAAGAAAGAATGTCCAGTCAGTAACCCTGTTATGATTCTCAGCTCATTCGTTCCTCTGGAAAAGTTCTTTGATTTTTTCTTCGACGGTCCTTTTATAAAAGTTTTCCCGGGTAAATGTAATTGTACTGGTAACTACAAAATGTAGTTGAAGAGAGAGATATATATCGTTTTTATTGATGAACAAAAATAGGATTCATATATGCGAAACTTTTTTTTGGTTTCAAATAATCATTTATTCGAATCAGATGCCATTTATTCACTTTGAATTGGGTTTTTCACATGGATAAATTTTATATACGACCCATTTGAACATAAATTCGTTTCATTCAAACTATTACTTCTCTCTTTCTCTTGAGAGCAAAGGCAAACTCATTTTTGTAGGACTAAAAACGTTTATATACTCCCATTTGCCATCCGTGTGCCTTTATAACACCCAGTACATACCTACAATTCAAGAAACTGGTTCATAAAGGCGAAGGTTTCGGTTCGTCGGGTCTACAATAACAATTTAATGGCCACCCTTCAAAGTAACATTTTACAGTCACTTTATGAGTTTGAAGTTAAAATTGGGCATAAACCATTTCACGGACAGATATTGTTGTTTAGTGTCATGATTATTAACCGGGCGCATCCCTTTAACAATGCCAACGTTTTGCTTAATTACCCCCAATTTCTCGTAAATATGGGCTATAAACATGGAAATATGTAATTAAAAATTCGGGAGAGGTACCTGACTTTGGAATATTTGGGGTGGATTTTCAACCAGAATCAGCTGTTATGGCATGAAGGGATGGCTTAGACAGAAAGAATCTACAGGGTACACAATATTTTCGAGATCGTTCTTCAAATGGAACATTCCAACCTATAATTTGAGGATCATTTTGCATTCACCCATTCGAATCAATGAAAGTTGGTGAGAATTGAATCTTCTTCTAGAGATCAATTACCCAAACGATAAAGTGATATTACTTGCACTCAACAAGGAAAACAATTTTCTTATGGTTCCAACTTCAGTCCAATTTCAGTTTCAATCAGAGTACAAAAGTGAAAACAACAACGATATATGAGAAAAACAAATCGTTCTGAGTACTCGTGATGTGATAAAAACCAAGAAGAGCACTTCCATTATGACGATCTCATTGTGATGCGCCAAGCGTCGATAAATAATTTTGCATACAATAAAGCTTGTTGATGGAAGAAGTTCAAGAAAATAATGACTCTGCAGATAGGTTCAGACGATGAATAAAAAGATTCTGGAATGTTCGTTGTCATTGGGAACTAATTTCATAGTGTAATGCGGATAAAGAGGTCATTAAATTTGGAAAAATATATGATTGATAAAGATTTAGGATTGATAGAACTGTTTAACAATAATATTCAGCATCACGATTTTTCAATATTTCCGAAATATTATTTACTACCAATCGTTCAAAAACAAACTAAATACTACTTAGTTCAGATAGGTAACAAGTACATCATTTGTTCTGAAAACATTTAAAGTAGTCCCAATTTATAAAATCTCTTTCAAATAATCAACTCTCATACCTCCATATTTTCTCCAATTGTTAATTGTTGTATACCTCACATTTTTCATAAATAAATCTAGTTCTATCTGCCAGATTGCCAACAAAATTTTCAATTTGGGTGACTGTCATGAAACTTGCAAAATTATTGAAGGATATTAATGCTATGTTTACCTTTTTGTTCTCATTATTCATTAGAAAAAAATTAGACAATCTGGAGTTTCTTATTGATTAGTAAGGTAGGAAGAAAGATATTGGAGTTTAATATTCTGTGTTGTAACTATTCATGAATGCCAATGCCTATGTACTTCCTTGTGATGATTTCCTTGATCAAATAACTGACAACTATAATCGCTTAGTATGTTGAACATCTTTATAAACATTTTCAGTTCTGTAACAACTTATTTCTTCACAATAATATTTGTTGTGCCATTCAATTCTACGGGAAACGTCCTCCTAGATTAACATGAAATATATCCCTTTATATTGAAATAGGGGAGTTAATTTGAGTACATGCTCTTGACAGTGTGTTAACTGCGCATCCCTTGCAAGCCGTGAAAAATTGCCTAGATATGATACTAACATCCCTATGTCACTAATGGCCCTACCAGGTGATGCCTTTCTGTTACTAATCGACTACATAAAGGGTTGGGTTCAACAGATTTCAATATAACATCATTAAAAAACGATCTTTCTTGTACTAGGGAAATATTGCTCCTATATTTCATTGTGATTTGGATTTCGTGATCAATTTTCATCTGATGAGAGTTGAAAATGTTGGCATTTGTCATTCAAAATATCTAGAGGCCTGCTCTTTAAAACTATCTGGCAATATTTCGCTAGAAAGCTTAGAGATCGTTGTGAAAATGAAGTTTGTCATCAAAAATATATTACAGTTTGTCATGAAAAAAATCAGTAAACAAATGCTCAAACATATCCTCGCGAACACCAGCTTTATTGGAAGGTTGTTGGCCAGAAAATTTGATAACAGAGAACATAACTGAGATGGCAAGCCATCAAAGTTTTAGTGTGTAAATGTTAAGTAGTTTTTCATGGCTCAACTGTTTTTTTTTAATGCAGTCATCTCAACTAATAATGGATTTTACAACTGAGTGGTGCGAAGCGAACTCAAAATATCGGCTACTGCCTGATTTCTAACCCTTTGAATCGAAACCAGTGATTATCTTGCATTGAATAGAATGTTCAATCATAATAAATTCGTGAAACTATTATCCCATGGGTGAATCAAACGCATCATGTCTTTTCATGACGCAAATGAGAGAGCAGTTAGGATTATTGCAGAAGTCGATGTTAGAGAATCATGTAGGCACTCCAGTCATTTATACATATATATTTTTCGAAAACTACTGGAATTTTATGGAAATTGTCAGAAATGGTGGCTTACAATATTCTTTCTTGATCATGATATGGTCACGAGTCACGACTGAATAAGAGATTCAAGTTGGAAGTTTGCGATAGAAAATTATTACTTTCCACTAACTTTAAAAAAGAAAAAATGACTTCCTCTATGGAAACTCATCATAGCAAGTCCAAAATTCCCGAAGAAATCTACTATGCATCTTGCTACTGATTATGCATTGGAAATCATGCGAACAAACCACTCAAACATCAATACAAGATCAAAGAGCATTGCATTGGGACCTTAGATGTAGATGTAAACGATTGAAGACTATAGGTAAAAAAACATGTTGAGTTGCACTTTCTGCTAGTTAGTTGAAAACAATCTACTGAGACGTACCATCAAAGCAAGCTTCTTTCTCTCAAGATTAAGGAGAAAGAGACTGAAAGTTTAGCTGGATTGACCAACAAACAGAGAAGCCTTTTATTCAATTGGCAATGTTTTACACATACCTTCTGCTCAATTTTTGGGCACAATGACTTAATCGAATGTTTTCATTTCTATTTTTTCCTTCATCTTTGAAATGAAATACAATGTTTGACAAGGTTTAGTCTGAGTTAAGATAGATTCCTCTTTTACCAAGCATCCTACAAATATTTTATAAAACGTGGATGACTTGATTTTCGACTTGTAAACAATTTAATTTTTTATTGTTAAATATTCTTATTAAAAGTTCTGAGTTATAGTTTTATACTGAGATTGTTAAATCAGAGGGCTTACTGTAATGCGTTGTGGATTTTTTGTATGCGATGATTGGTTTTTACTGTTGAAATTTTTTATATTTGATCATTGTGTGTTTTTGGCGGAGGCGACCTGATAAATCAGTTCTCAATGAGTTCTGGAGTTGGGCCATGGGCAGTGACTTGTTTTTGCGATCAATTTTTTACAGCCTGCTTTTAAGACAGGAAATATCTGAAGCTAAAACAAAACGAAATCTGCAAAAAATCTACGCTCTGCGAGTACTTTATGTAAAACCCAGAATAAGTTTGATGGATCTCTTTTAACAGGCTGCCATTCACTTGTTACACTTGTTAAAAACATCGCTGGAATTGGAAAAAATGTAATAAAAATCAATTTTCCCAGTCCGCCTGTGGCTCTAGAGGTCCCGGGTTCGCTTCCCCAACAGGGCAGAGATTTTTCTTTATAAGAATTTCTCTGTCGTGTTGGCGAATGACTCCTGCCACGTTTCATGGTTGACGGGTCCGCGAATAACCATGCTGCTCCTGAGTAAGGCGTAGGGAGTTAGTAACAAGCCTGATACACACACACACACTTACTAATAGCAATAAAACTTGACTTTGGGTTATATGTCTAGCACGTTGCCCAGTAAACCTAGTAACAACAACAAAAATTTTCCCAGTATGCCTATTACAATTGACGAAACTTCTCAGACATACTGTTTGGAAGTAAACAGTGTGTTCGAACTTCCAACAAACGCAAATTATGTGTTTCACATGAAGTAGGCCGCGGCTAGTAAATTTTCAACAGATTGTGATTTGATTGAACTTTGGGTTCTCCGTTTTCTGGAGGCAGACTGAAAAATTGGTTCAAAGTTCTGTCACTGTCTGATCTGAAAAATGATTGATATTGTGGAGGGGTCGTAACTCTTAGTCTTGAGTAATATATATTTTGTTATTTCTTTTATAGAAGTTTTGTGTTCTTTTTCATTGACTCGGAGAAGAAAAAGTAAAAAATCACTTGCTCAAAACTTCTTTCTCCCCACAAAAATAATAATGTTTTTCAATCGAAACGTACTGTTCAGAAAGTTTGTCTGCCAAACGAAATACTCGACATTATAAAACTGTTTACTCGATGGAGTCGACTCGCTCACGAAAAAGTATAAAACAAACGGAATTGTTAAGACTAACCACGGATTATTTTAGACGGGATCGAAACTGTTTGATCGCGTCTCTCCAGCGGCTAAATAGGCGCCTGATGCGCCATAAACTCATTTTACAGTTATTTGTAAAGACCTGGTATGGCGCAGATACAATAAACACGCGTTTACGATACACAATCCGCTTTTGAGGTGCCGCGCTTTATTGGGCGGACCATCCGTTCAACCATCGCCCATATGTATGCTACTGTTTTTGTTGCTGGCTAGAGTTTTTCGGCATCCTTCAGCGACACTGGGAACCGTGTGATTTATCCATCACACACGCTGAAAACTCGAAGATAACTATTGCATTCAATTCACAATTCGACCGCCATAGTTCTCAATTCGGCAGGTTTGGCGTATACGATGCATTTCGAACCGTCTGTCCCGTATGGAACAAAAATCTGAAAGCTGCTGCAACTGAGAATCAGCTCTAAGGTAAAACGCCATCTTTTGGATAGCCAATAACTCAAACTTCAGACACACCGAGTGCTCTAAGAACTTTCACATCGTACAGCAAAGCTGTAACTGCATTCGACAAAAAAAAATTCAAGTCGAATTGCACATATCTAATAGAATCCTTCGTATTACTTCTGAAAGAATTTCTGACTATCTTTAGATAGATAGATAGATAGATATAGGTCTTTATTTCCCAGTTAGACAAATACATAATTATACAAAAATCATACTATATACTACGTGGGAAAATGCCGAAGATCAGGTGATCCAGGTATAAAATACCTAGATCCCTGTTTTTCATCCTAAGGGTAACATGTAAAGCATAACAAGTTCTAATAACAGTGAACAGAAATGAATCAACCTCTAGCGCTCTGGAAAAGTAAGAGAGTTAGTTATCATATAGGTAGGTAATGGGTAATATTATTAACTACATTGAGATATTCTATATTATTTCTATTGTTATTCAAGTTCTAGACGAATTAAGGAGATGCTCCTTGTAATATTTTTTGAATGTACGAGATGATTTATTTTTCAATCTTTGGGGAATACCATTGTAGACATGCGAGATTTGGTATGAGAAGGCTCGTTTGAATGTCTCAGTTCTGTGAGACGGAGGCGTTAGTGTACCTTTGAATCTTATATTTATAGAGTGCACATCATCACGAAACTGAATTTTTTCCCATAGGTATCGTGGAGATTTATGGATAATAATGTTATGAAAGAGGCATGCCGAATGTAACTTACGTCTTTCAGCCATATTCAACCATTGAATTTCAGAAAGTTTATGTGTGATTCCTTGTCTTCTCCTTATTCCGAATATTAGACGCAAACACGAATTTTGCATGACTTGCAAGCGTCTCTTATCTTCGGCGACTATACAGGGACCATAAACAGCATCACAGTAGCTGAACCTCGAAAGCACAAGAGCCTCGCATAGAGTAGCCCTCACATTCCTATTCAGATACTGTCTACTACTGAAAATCAATTTCAGATTGCAGAAAGCCGTTCGCCTCATATTATTCAAATGGGATTTGAACCTCAAATCGCTATCAAACATTACTCCTAGATTTTTAGCACTTTCACAAGGCTTTATCACTTGATTGTCTACAATTACTTCGATTTCCCTGCTTACAAGATTTCTGTTTATACTTGAGCCAAATAAGAGAACTGAGGTTTTTGCTGCATTGATTTTTAATGAATGACTGTTGGACTTCAAGATCAATGAAGCTATATCTGAATTGTTTTTCGCTAGGGCATCTATTTTCTCGGTAGATTCAAAAGACAGATACAGCTGAGTATCATCTGCATAAAAACTTACGGTACAGTGTTGAACGCACCGTGCGAAGTCAGATATATATATGGAGAAAAGAAGTGGACCCAGAATTGAGCCCTGCGGGACACCAGACGAAACACCAAGGGGAGCGGATACTTTGTTGCCAATTTTGACTATCTGTGTTCGATTACTTAAATAACTATTGAAAAAGTTCACAGTTTCGCTGCTCAGACCTATATAGTTAAGTTTCGCACAAAGCAGCCTATGGCTCAGAGTGTCAAATGCTTTGCTAAAATCTAAAAGAGTGATTAGAGTTACTCGTTTCTTATCTACCCCCCTCAGGATATCATCCGTTATGTTCAGCAGAGCAGTTTCGCAGCTATGACCTTTCCTGAATCCCGACTGCACGTCTGGCAATATATTATATTTTGCAACATGATCACGTAACTGAGTCTCAACTTCCCTTTCAACAATCTTAGATAAGCAAGGCAGGAGGCTGATTGGACGAATATCTTTGAAACTATCTATTGCTTTTTTTTTGGGGATCGGTTGCACTATGGCTTCCTTCCAACTCTCTGGAAATACATTATTGATTAGACAGTGATTCACTATGTGGGTAAGGAATGGTAATATAAATGGGCAGCACATCAGTAAAAGTTTCAGATTTATACCATCACTACCTTGTGCATTCGATTTGATACTGAGAAGAATTGATTTGACTCGTTCTTCAGTGACTCCGTGAAACTTGAATTTGTTTGTGTTATGTAATGTAGTGCCGTTTTAAAATTGAACGATATCATCATCTGGGATAATTTTAGGTATTCCGTTGATGTAATAATCATTTAGAGAATTGACATCACTGAACTCATCAGGAATTTCTGATGATCTCGTTTTACCTAAATTAAGAATTTTCAGGTCTTTCCAGATTCTAGAGACACCATGTGAACTAACTAAATATTTGAAGTAAGCTTTTTTTTCATTTCTACAAGACAACGTTGTGAGATTCCTCAATGATTTATAATATTCGAAATGCGATGACTTTTTAGACATTTTCCAGCATCTGAGTGCCTTGTTACGCAAGGTCATCATAAATCTTATATTGTCCGTTATCCACGGAGAGTATGGTTTGGTAATTTTGATCATTTTCAAAGGTGCGTGTAAGTTGAAGGTGTCTGATATATTAGTGCTGAAAATTTTGACTTTCTCATCAATATTGTCGATATCATAGATACATTGAAAGTTGAGACTTATTATATGAGAGTAAAAAATATCTTGTTGAAAATATTTGAAATCGCGAACCGTTTTATATAATGGGCCACGGGTTTCATAATCAAGGTTCAGTGAAACTGAGGTCAATTCATGGTCTGTTATATTGCCGAGACTAACTATTTCAGTTTCGCCAACAATGTCATCGTTGTTAGTCGTTAAAATAAGATCAATCAATGTTGAACTCGTGAGGGTTATCCGTGTTGGCCCATTTACTATTTGCTGCATGCTAAGTGATTCCAACATTTCAGTAAGTTTGTTATATCCCGTTGACTCAAATTTCAACATGTCAATGTTGAAATCTCCCAGGCAGAATACTTCATCATATTGAGGAATAAGATTCACGAGCTCTTCTTCAAGTTTAGTTAGAAACTCTGATGATGAAAAATCGGGGGGTTTATAAACAATTCCCACTGCAACATTTAATTTACCCAATTTAAGGCTACTATCCTTCTTTCACATAACTGGTTCAGGTTGAGGAGTATTGCTTCCACGATTGTTGAAAATGAAGCAAATGGTCCAAGCAAAAAATGACATAAACAGCTCAAATCTATAAACTGAGGGGTACCACAGTGATCAATGTTGTTCCATGAAGATCCTTGATGAACTACAGTAGTTTCAAAACCCAATATTCTTTCATTTCCACTTTAAAGCAGAAATAAAAAAAAATCCTGAAGATGCAACCGTTTTCTGTTCGTTGGATGACGAGCTGAAATCTGGTATATCTACATTGAAAAACATTCCAAAATTATGAAAATTATAAAGATATCCACTATTGCTTGATGTGTTAAGAGTTCTTTCAGCAACCATTATGCATTTTGTTAATGAATGCCGTTTGAACACCTTTCAAAGAAATTTCAAAACACGAGGGATATTTTCCGAATATACATATTTTTGACCATCAACAGTTTTGACTGTATAATATTTATATTTTGAACTAATTTGATTTCTAATTTTTATAATATAATCAGTATAATCAATGCAGTTTTTTCCCTACCATACAATCTGGTGAGTGCGCCCAGAAAGCAGTCTTGTGTGGACAAAGGTCGGCTAATTATCTTGGATGCCTAAGAGCTCTAGGGCGTCTTACTGTTTTTTGTAGTGCATATTCTACTTCAGCTAGAGAAAAACCGAATTATGTTTAAAAGCGTGTTGTATTATAACTGTATTATTTTTATACAATTTATGAAAGGAAGGATTCTCAATTCATTGTGACAGTGACAGTGAGGTATTGGTCAGTGCAGGACAAGCGGCCATTTGAAGCCTATAGGTGATTTCCTCCGTAACATCATTTTCTTGCCAAAGTCACCTTTGCTTTATCGCTACTTTTATATTAGGCGGTAATGCATAGCCAACGGAATTCGATAAAAAAATACAATTACGCCATCTGGCATTGCAATTTGAAGCTAGGTTTATCTTAGGAATCAAGCAGGCATTTTGGCCAAGTTCAAAATTTTTACAGGTGAAGTACCAGGGTCTCTAGAGTACTCTAGACGTTTTGATACCTACACACTCCTTAATTCCTGCACTGCAATTACGCTTTGTGATTTAGATGGTTGCATTTCTCCCATGGCAGTTTTCGTGCATAAGATAAATTATCGGGAATAATTACACAAGTGCTTCAAAATTACCGATAATTTTCAATGAAAGCATGTTGTCTAAAAACTGCATGAGTTTATTTTCGTATTTTGTCGAAAGAGGCCGACTCCAAAGGAGGAGGGCTCTTTTAGCAAAATATGAAAATAACCGAATGCAATTTTTTTACTGACAACATGCTTGAATGAAAAATTATCAAAGGTAATACCACGAGTCCTTCAAATTTAATCGATAAATTTTCATTTTCCACAAAAACTTTTTTATTTGGCAAAAGTATGAAAACAAACCGATCTAATTCGGTTTGTTTGAATGCTTTTGTCTCAAAATAAAAAAGTTTGAGTTTTTTGAAAATGAAAATTTATCATATTACATTTGAAGAACGAGTTGTATTTGGAGAGATTATTTTTTGAACAAAAAGAAGGAAGAACAATTTAATTGATCAGTATTTCATTTACATAAGAAGGAAAAGAGAAAAGGTGAAAATTTTACAAATTTGAAATGACAAACAACGATGTATGTCCTCTATGATCCAGAAGAGATATGATGCTTACGCATTGAATATGATATGACGATACCAAGAGATGGCGTCACACCTCTCATTGTACAAGGTTGATAATTGAAAATTTTTTATGAAATGAAAATCGCGCCAGAAGGAACATAAAATCATTCGTTATGTTGTTGTATCGAAATCTTCATACAACGGCTTCTTCTCATACCACAAAAAATGAATTGTATTTAATAAAAACTAATTGTACGCCATCTTCATTTCAGTTAAAGAAACCTTAAATATTTGAATCGGTCGTTCGCTATATTTGTCATAAAGTTGAGGTTATGAGTTATTTACGTTACATCCTTAGACAATGTTTGAGTGTTCATTGAAATGTGTTATGTTATTATTATTATTGTTAAGTGAAAAGTGAATGACTATTAATAATGAGGTAACTCTTCATTCATGATAATTTATATAAATATGAGCCAGTTCAATATAATCGACGCGGTAAACCTTATAGTTTTGACAGTTCAAAGGTAAACAACGTTTTATCGAAACAATCGAAAGGACCAGGCAGTTTTAAGAGAATATAAGAGAATAAGAGAATGAACCGCAGTTGCGTAGTTACATGGCTGCGGGTGTATGATGAAGGGGTGAACATATTGCCCATTTTTATGAAATATAACCAAATAATCAGGGGCACCCATTGAGGACCCTAGGGTTGCGCATGGGTTTCCTGAATATTGAGTCATATAAAGCTTAGCAAATCAAATCATGGGGGCTTTAACTACATCTCATATGAATAATATGGTAAACAGTGAGCTAAAAAATAAAATCAACTGAGTAGTTGTTTTGTTGGAAATAATAAAATATATAAATGTGATAGTGTGAATGTATAAAATGTAATGTACAAATATACAGAAAACAAACAAATTAGTCATAGTGAGATAAATAGGTCAGAAAATACAATATTTGAATCAGGTGAATAACATAAAATGTATAAAATGAGTGATAAAATATATAAAATGAGTGTAATTTATGGAAAAAACAAAAATGATTGTAGTGAAATAATTGAAACAGATATATTAAACAATCTGACTAGACACATACGTAAAATAGATATATCTAGCTGTGTTGAAATATTTAATAAGTGAAAGTAATTTTCAACATCATGTTAAACTTCCACGAGTGAGTGCATCATAAGTCTGTCTGTTTCATGTAAGTAACTTTTTATAATTTTTTTTAGTAAACTTATCGACTGTATGTGAAATATATAAGATTTGTACGTATCGGGTAATGCGTTGAAAATTTTGCAGGAGAGGTAAGAAAAGGATCTTTGTCCTATCGACTTTTTGCAAGAGTTTGTTTGCACTATATTTTTCGATTTGCTCCTAGTATCGTGAGAATGTTCTGTATGCTGTAAATTTCGTTTATTTTTGTAAGTATAAATGATTAAGATATATATGTATATCTGACGCATGTCCAGAATTCGCGTTTCCGCAAACAGGTCGTTTGTAGGATATTTATAAGGTTTGTTATATATTATTTTCAATATTCTTTTCTGAAGGATTTCTAATTTTTTTAGGTGTGTTGCTGCTACCGATCCCCAGGAAAGAATACCGTATCTTAATCGTGATTCGACCAGTGCATAGTAAAGTATTTTGAGGTGAGAGGTTCCTAATATGTTTCTGAAATACTTAAATTTGTACAGTAATGGTCTCAAGGTTTTTGTGGTTTCGTTAATATGAATGTCCCATCGCATATGCGAATCGATGGTAACTCCTAGATATTTGAGTTCATTTTTAGCATGAATCATAATGTTTTGAGAAGCTATATTTATGTCTAGAGTCGTGAAGTTGGGAAGATTGCTCTTATAACTAGAGAAAGGCATGAAATTTGTTTTTTCATAGTTAATTGTTAGCTTCCTATGTTGAAACCAATCGAATATTTTGATGAGATCTATTTCAGTTTTCGTTTTGAGTTCGTTCCATGTTTTGGCCGTATATAGGATTGCTGTATCATCTGCAAAACTTATTACATTTCCAGTGCTTTCCAAGGAAAATATGTCATTGATATATAGAGAAAATAGAATTGGTCCAAGTACAGTACCTTGCGGTACTCCGTAGTTTATTTTTCTAGGTTGGCTTAAGTGGTTGTTTATGCGAACTACTTGTTCCCGTTCGTTCAGGTAATCCTCGAAAAGATTAAGTGCTGTACCGCGTATCCCTACATTCTCCAGAACCGTCAACAGCTTTGTATGGTCAACTGTATCAAAAGCCTTGGCTAGATCCAGGAATACGCAGATGGCGGGTTGGCTTTCATCAAGCAGTTGATAAACTTTACCGGTTAGAGTGGAGATAGCGTCATCTGTTGTTAGCCCTTCTCGGAATCCGAATTGTCTATTCGATATTACATTATATTTGATCAGATAATTGGAAAGTCTTGCCTTTACAGCCTTCTCGAAGCATTTCGCGAACATCGTAATCAATGAGATTGGTCTATAATTCGATAATTCTTTTTTTGACCCTTTTTTAAATATAGGTGTGACAACTGATTTTTTAAATTCTTTTGGGCATTTCCCTTTTTTGAAAATGTCATTTATGAGACTAGCAAGAAGAGGTCCTAGTTCATTCCCTGTTGCTTTTAGTATATCTGATCTAATACCGTCTATTCCTGGTGACTTGGTTGTTTTTAGTGATTTGATAATATCAATCATTTCTTTCTCGTCTACAGGTGTCAAAAAAAAAGAGTTTGGGAGGCGCTTCATCTTTGGAATAGGAGTATTTGGTTTAATTACTTTTCTGGCATATGATTCACCTACTTTCGAGTAAAATTCGTTGAACTCTTCAGCAATGTCCTCTTTATTTGTCAGGGTGATTCCCTCACTGGTAAGTATTTCTTCGATACTTTTAGTTTTATTTGTAGTGCTGACTTCTCTGAGGATATTCCACAGAGTTTTCGAGTTATTTTTATTTCTGCTAATTTGTTTTTTGTAGAAGTTAGATTTTTCTGTTTTTATAAGTTTTTCAGTTATTTTCCTATAATTTGAGTACTCTTCTTTTATTGTCTTATTGTCGGGGTCGTTTTTGTGATCAGAATGTAATTTATTTCTTTTTTCTATAGAATTTATCAATCCTTGTGTTATCCACTGTTTACGTTTTGTTTGGTTTCGTTTCTGTTTTTTTTATAAATGTATTTTTTGTGATGAAATAATTTATTTTTTCTATAAGATAGTTAGTTTTTCGGTCTATGTCTTCAATTACAAAATAATGATTCCAATTAAAGCTAAGGATACTTCGCCTCAAGTTTTCGTAATTCACATGTTTGCTGAGATGTTCGGTATTCATTTTTTTCTCATTTCTCACTACTGGGATACTTGCCATAATAGCTTTGTGATCAGTTATATGGTTATCGAAGGTTGCACTACATACTTCCTCTTCAAGACTTATTGTATTACTAAAAAACATGTGGTCTATGCAACTGGAAGAATGACCCTGAGTTCGGGTATCTTTGTTGATTAAAGAGACAAAATTGTATTCTCCCATCAAGTCCAGATAATTTGATACTAATTCTGAGTCTTCCTTTAAATTTATATTCATATCACCAACTATAAGATGATTTTCACATACCAATACCCGTTTTGTTTGTTTCAGGTATTCCCGCAGTTCCTCAACGAAGTCATCAGCGCTTATGGATGGCGGTCGGTATATAGATGTTATAAGGAATTTTTTAAGATGACTAGACTTTACTCGCGTTTGAATGCATTTACATGGCCCAATGTTAACTATTTCGTTACTATAGTTTAATGATTTATGAATATAGACAATAACACCATCATTCTTATTTATATTTCCTTCACTGTATGTTATTTCGTATTCATTCAATTGAAATAAATTAATATCTTGTATGTTGAACGTTTCAGTTAATATTATAATGTCATAGTCGTGGTCTAATTGATTCAGGTAAATTTTCAATTCATCTAAGTTCTTCCATATGCTTCTTATATTTTGATGAAATATTTTCAAATATTTTGGTTCTTTGTTCGTGAAAAGTTTATTTAGGTCAGAAATTGATCTGGGTTCTTTAGTATTTATGGGTATATATTTCACATCTCTTATATATTGGTTCAGTTTTATCAGTATAATACCCAATGATTGGCTAGAATAACCATAGAATAACCCGCTTCTATTGGTTGAAATGCCAAAAACGTCACATTTTGACAAGTGAAAAAAAAATCAGGTTTATTTTGATGCACGAGTGTAATTCGGTAGAATATTTCCGGAGTTAAAACAACGACGTTTAAAATTCAGTATTTATGCCTGTCAAGATGACAAATGTACATTTTATCAATCGTTACTATAGATACAAGGACCGAGCGGGTATTTTTCGATACCTACCGGGTATTTACCAGCCCGAAAATGTCCCGCCGGGAATTTATCGCTGTAATTGATCGAAAATGTCCCGCTTCATATGGGATTTTTAACATACGATGGAAATATTCGTTTTAGGGCTGTCGATTTTGGTTTCTAAATAAGTTAGTAGTTATTTAGAAACCTACTTAGTAGTAGGAGCAGTAGTCCTGAAATTACTCAGCAACTGTGAGGATTGCTCGAGGCGCAAGCTGAGGAAAGCAATATGCATCCCAGGAATGCGGCTTTTCCTACAAGGTTACATACTATTTTTCGCAAATCGTTTCTCACCTTTTTGCTTTGGCTCATACTTCAGCTTGTGTATATTTCTGTATTGTAAAGAAGTAATACTTCCCCAATAATGAACAAGTTATTCTTATTAAGGCCGCATAATGCCTTTTCGCGGCCATAGTATACACCATATTTTTCGTGTATTACAATTATAACTCCAATAAACATGTCTATCATTTCCTTACAGTGAGGACACTAACAATTGTAAGGAAACATCATTTTCTCACAGTGAGGAAATATTGACTCATTCTTCAAGAAATTTCGTCTGGATTTTCAAAATTTTCCAGCGATTTGCGCACAACAATATTATTTCATCCATTACTGAGACATCTACAGAACAGACCTCGTTGGGAACATTTCTGCCCCTAACAGGATGCGACGTCCACAATTAATCACACAAAAGAACAAAACACCTATTATGCAATTACTTGAAACAAAGCGCGGACTTTCTGTTTTGTTTTTCCACCCACCCAGCGCGTGCGAAGTTGGCGCTGCTCCGTCGGACGGATCTTTTTTCACGTCAATTATCGTCGTGGGACCAGTGAAAAGGGCCTTTCTTTCCTTTCCTCGTCAGCGGATGTACCATCGGACGACACGCGACGAGCCGTTGTTTCGAGTTCTTTTTTTGTTGGCCGCTGCGAAGGTTACCTAGCGTGAGATTTCCGCGAATTATCAGCATATGGTCGTAGGAGAACGAAATGCCAGAGGCCCTGTTCCCGGAGTTTTTTTTTCGTTTTTGAGTCACAACAACTCCGAATGAAACTGGCATATTTTGGAATAGAAGATTTTATATCTTGCAGTCTTCAAGCAAGCATCTGAATTACGCATTTTTTCCGCTGCGGAATCCTGTCAAAGTTTTCAAAATTTCAGTAACCATCAAAGTCATATTTTAACTCTCTATGGATTTTGCAGCAGAAATGCAAAATCGGGTGCACGAAGATTAACCTAAAGCCGTGACAAGCAAGAAGGAATCCTTGAATGTAGTTTTTCGTACAATATTATTATATATACATATATTTTTATTATTATTAGAAGGTATTCTCGACTGTTTGGTAAGTAATGGGAGTAACAATTAGCGGGTATTCAGTCTGGCTTCTTTTCAAAGGAAGAACTCTTTCTTACTTTGCAGAGATTTCGACAATTTTATTGTCTCTTTCAAGGCTAAAAAATAAAGTAATAAGTATGAAAATATCTTAATGTAAAGAATGGTGAACTTACTTACAGTAAATAGAGTTATATATTATATATTTTCATACTTATTACTTTATTTTTTAGACTTGAAAAAGACAATAAAATTGTCGAAAGCTCGGCAAAACAAGAGTTCTTTCTTTGAAAAGAAGCCAGACTGAATACCCGCTAATTGTTCCTCCCATTATAATATCAATATATATATATATATATATATATATATATATATATATATATATATATATATATATTATTCATATAATTATTATATATATATATATATATATCATATATATATATATATCACCATATTTTCCTGCGTCAACTGAGAAGAAAGTTTTTCTAAAAACACACTCCAAAACACGCTTTTCTGCATAGTATCATATTCGCATATATATATTCTTCACAATAATTGAAATTTGACATTAGTGTGCCGCAAAGTGACATTTCTGTGCCAACATTCAAACACAACATCTATCGAATCATTTAAATGTCAGCAAACGTCAAGCATAAAATGTTTGTAAAATATTCTTGGCCATTTTTTGAATGAGATTTAACTAAAATGGACAACATCAGTTCTGAAATTGAAAATACTCCGTCAGAACTAAGAGAACAAGTTAATTTATTATCATTGAATTTACTACCTTCAACTTCAAGAGAAGAAAATGAAACTGAATACAAACAGTTTATGGATTGGAAGAGAAAATACAAAACAGAAAGTGTTTTTTGAAAATATAATTTTCTCATATTTTGAAGAAAAGCCTCTACTGTATGGTCAATATTTTCAATTCAAAAATCGACTATTTGCTTATCTTGGGCACCATAAAGCTAAGAATAAGTCATTGACATTCAATTCCGTTTTAAGGTAAGCGTCCATAGCCATAGGTACGCATCGTACGTATCGTACGGATCGTATGAAACGGATTGATTCGTGGTAGTGCGTCCACTGTATCCGTAGCGATCGAATTGCCGATGCGACGGTCGGCTTGTAAGTAACATTCGCATTTTCGTTGTGCACAGTGATGCCAATGTGTGCGGAATTTCGCACATTGTGAGGAATTTCGAATCGTGCGGGTATTTTGTGAGGATTTGATAAAATGTGAGGATTTTGTGAGGATTTTCTTCATATAGAACAAAAATTATTTCAATTCAGCAGAAGGGTCAGTAGAATGGCAATTAAGGAGAGTTCGAGCTGGAAGGAGGTTCACGTGACTCTATAATACAGTTAACTGAATATTTTGTACCTAAATTTTGTACCTTAGATAAATTGAAATATGAATAAACTAACCAGTTTGATTTAATCTTTTTCCCATTTCTTCCCAAATATTATCTCGTCTTTGTTGATTCGGATAATGAGGGTGTTTTAAATTGTACAACTCTTCGTACTCTTGTACAATTGTGATTAGTCTTGCAATGTTCATGATATGCGTAATACCAATTGTAATTGAAGCACGTTTGTGTACTTAGTGTCGAAATGTAACAAAATTTAAATGATCTGTGAGGCTAGCAGTGACTGCCTGTTGCAACATGCGTCCACTCATCGGCAATCCGCATGATGTCATCCGCACCAGTCGGAAAAGTTGCCCCTTCGATCAATTTCATCGGCATTACCGACGGACCGATACGTGCGATCCGTCCGCTGCCGGTCAGTGGACGCATATGCATAACTTACTATACTAATAATTCTAAAATCCGTTTCATACGATCCGTACGATGCGTACCTATGGACGCTTACCTTTATAGTATACTATTATTTTTAGCAAAAAGTGTGTTGTAGATAAAGTATAGTGTGTAACGCGAGCAGTAATGCAATTTCTTACTCGTTTGAATTGCAGCACTCGATTGCGCTCGTGCCGCAACTTTTTCAAACTCGTGAGAAAATAGCACTTTCCTGCACTCGTTGAATAATATACTATTTCTTTCAGTACACTGAAAATGTCCTAACAGTTATTCTTCGTTGCTTGGCAACCAGTGGATTCATAAGAATGTCTTTTTTCCGAATCCCTCATATATAAAATGTACCATAAGAGCAATGCAATTATCGAAAACTTACAGCGGTAATTGCATTGTATCGAAAACTTCCAGCGGTAATTGCATTGTATCAAGTAACCATAACAACACTTTTGAAACCGTATCGCCAGACGTCAGTAAACAACACAAATAAATGTCAGATAGGCTTCAAAAATAGAAAAACATTTCGCGTTCTGGTGAGTGCTCCTTACAACCTATAGAGGAAAGTATAAATGAACAAAAAATAACATTTCCTTGAGAATTTCTTTATTCGTGAAATATTCCAATGAATTACATTCGTGCATAAAAATGACCAGATAATTTTGTATTCAAGCGTTATATCATATACAAATTGCATTCGGTTATTTTCATATTTTGTAAAAGAGCCCTCGTCCTTTGGACTAGGGCACTTTCGCCAAAATATGAAAATAAACTAGCTTATTTTTAGATGTCACGCTTTCTTGCAAAATTATCGGTAATTTTTATGCACTCGTGTAATTATAACCAAAAATCGCTGGGAAATTTTGACATTACATACAAAATTTCTCAAAAAAGTCAAAATTTCCTTAATGTAAGAAAATTATATTTCCTTACAGTTGTAAGTGTTCTATTTAAATAAATGATTGAAAATAGTTTTCATAGCAACCCAAGTAATTTCATGACGAATTTCAAATCACCATTCATTTGTGAATAAAATTATTCGCGATTTTTTCAAAATCGTTTAATATCTGTCTAATTTAAATCGATTTGCGGGGAAATAATTTTCCGCAAATCGCGAGGAAATTTTTCAAAGCAAAAGTCAAGATTCACTTACTTACTGTAAAGAAATAATAGTTCCTTACTGTGAGAAAATAAAATTTCTGTGTTCACAATCGTCTAGGAATGTTATGCCTTTCCTACCTAGTAAACAATATACTATTCTTTGAAAATTGTTATCAGAAAAATGTGTCAATATTTTAAACAATTCAAGTATAAGGAAACAACTGAAATGGGTGTAACCCGATGTATAAAACGATTCTGAGAATAATTCATCAGGGACAATTTTTCAAAATCACTTGAAACTATGTAAATTCTATGTTCATATGTATTGCTAAAAGGTCAGTGGACAGCGTGATTCACTAAATATTATTCGAGAACAAATACATTCAAAATGTATCTATTATAGTACTTTTATTTGTCTCTTGAATAATTTTCTAAATTTGATTTCTTAAATATACCAAGATTAACACACTATAGTGCATTTCGAACACTGTAGAAATAAGTTCGAGATCACATTAAATGGTAATGAATATTGATGATGTTTTTTGTAGAGAAAATTTACGTAGGTACTGATCTGACTTACATTTATGGTATTTTACGGTATCGTTAATATTCTGCATAATTGCGGATGACTGCATTCAAAAATGTGATATTTCAATTTTGTATCAGAATATGTATCCAGTTCTGGAAGAAATTTCTTCTTTAATATGAGACAACCATAAAAAAAATTTAATGAAAAACTAACTGAAATTATTCCACCAGTAACAGAAATATCTTCTCCTTCGAATTGTTTTTCAACAGACACTATTCAGATCGAAGTGAGGAGTGTGTGAATGATATGTTGTCTTTTAGCACGTTCTACATGTGACAGCATATTCGAAATGTTGTTCCAAAATCTTGGAATTTCCGAGAAAAAGTAGCTGACAGCTGCTAAGACACAGCACGAGTCACAAGTGGATGCCTATGACCAGGAAGGCCAGAACAAGTCCTAAAGATCAGGGAGGAGCACACGTGTTTTTTTTCGAGAATGACAAATGAACGTGTATTTGAAGTATCGCTTTTTCGGGCCGATGCTAAACAATAAATTAGATGTAGGTCAGGCGTGTTTACTTTTCGAATATTTTTGGCGTATACACAGAATCAACATCTGGTCTTTTCAATGCTGCGAGCTCCCCGGAAGAGTATTTAATCCCCTGTAATCCTGTTTGCTGATTTTTCGGCAAATTTAAAGATAGATGTAAACAGATGATATACCTCACACAACGAATATATTTATGGGATATGAATGTAGTCTATTGAAATGGACAATACACTTCAGATATACAGTGGGTACTTATATTTTAAAAAAATATTAACAAATGTGTTCCTCTTTTCATACTATAGTGATTATAGCTTTTCTATTATAGATTATATTTGATATTGTCCTTCCTATTCCTCATATCAACGTGATGTTGAATTAGTCCCAAAAAATGGCGAATTATTCCTTCAAGCTTTGCTTTCATGAAAAATTAATTTCATTCAATTGAGTAATGTATTGAAAATCATTCATTGTGGTGGGTGAAAAAATTAAGAATCAATATTGACGAGGGCTGATCGGCAGATTTCTAGTAGAGCTTGAAAGTTCCTGACCTAATGAACTTTTCCTTCTGTTGATGAAAAATATATCACTCAGATTTGACTGAAAATAAATGTCATGAAAAAAAACTTACCCCCCTCAATATTTGGGAAAACGAATCAGTGTGCGTTATCAAATGTATGTTGATTCATAATTGGATTTTGCACACATCAATTATTTTTTAGTAGTAAAATCAAATAAATACAATGTATTCGTTTTTCTTACTGGGCAGGAACGTTTCTTGATTCCGCATTAACTTTTCGGAAAAGAGATTTCTGTCCTTTTGCGCATGTATAAATTCCATATTGGTTACTTAGTTTCCCAGATCATTCACTCAGTAATGAATATACTGCATAATTTTTCAACTCATTTCTACAGGATATGAACTATAGAAATTATTTCTGGTTCCGTTTTCTCACCCAGTTCAAAACAAGTGACAAATTGAGAGTTTATCGTTTGCTCTCAAGTTTTCAGTTTTCAATTTTTTTTTCTTTCGAATATCCTATTTGCCTAATTTTCGCGCAGTATAATTCCTTAAATTGTTATTTCTTTCAATGCATCTGATACAGATTATTCGTTGCATATTATTGGAGATAAGGAATACAGGTTATAGCAATACAGTGTTTCTGGCTCTGACGAAATTTTATATTATCGAGAGAGAAAAAAAAAGGTTCTGTGGAAACAGAACTATATTAAAGACAGATCCTAACATGGTTATAAAATTACTTCGCTTTTGATCACAAAAAACTCCTATTCCCATTTCCAGCCATCCAATGACCGAAACAGTGGTCATCTTGTACACCAGGTACTCTGATGGAAGCTCACAGAAATATTTTTTTTCAACATCGCGTGTTACTAAACATGCAGAGCGCCATATGGGTGAGATCCGCTCGTTCAAACAGTTTAATTTTCTTTTCAACCCTAGCACGCGTCTTTGTGTATTCCCTTAATGAGCCCTTCATTATGTTCTTTCTTCCGTGAAAAATGCCTTGAATTTTTAATTTCAAGACAAGACAACAGGCGAACGCTCAAACAAATTCGTTCGAACGATCTCCGTCATCAATTAAGTTTTGATAAATCGTGTTTTTCCTCAATGTGGGTTAATTGGTGGATACATTGTGGGATTTGATAATATTTCTGTGGAATGAGCAGAGAAAAATGAAGTGAATAATAAGTATTTGTTAAAATATAACGTGGCGCAGTAGGTAGGAGTGCCATAGTAATTCTGACCATGCCAAACATTTTATATAACGATGAACGCTAGTTATCATTACAAATTCAGCATCAGTTGTGAAATGTGTGTAACTGAATTTATGCAAAGAAAAAACTTGTAGATAGAAAAACAACTTGTAGACGAGACTAAAGAAACAGTAACAATCCCACATAAATCTCTGCAACGCAAAAAATGAACCAGTTTCCGAAGGCAAAAACATGTGTCGCATTGTCCATTAGCACGCATAAAATTAGACCTTTTCCTATTGTTCCTTTTCGTGTTAATGCCCCGATTAAAATATTATAGGGCACGATACCCTCATTAACAAGGGTCAACTTATGACGTAGTCTTTTCTAGAAATATTAATGACCCAGATTTAATTCTATTATTTGACTGTCTGTCCATTAGTCATGCGTTGTTTTCTAGGAACGGACGAGCCCTTTTGCCATTGTTGTAATATTTGTTTTATTAATTCAATGGTAAAGGGAGAATGTCGTTACAGTTAAATTTTTTCGTACATGCACTTTCAGTGGAGTCACAAAACATGCATTGTTGTATGTTTGAGTATTTGAGTTACGAAAGTTGGATGGAGATTGACGAGAAAGAGGTTTTTCTAAAATTAATCATCAACCCTTTCTATTTTTCGATGTGAAAAAAGTTTTTCACATAATTTTCTCGACATTTATTTCTTCTTATCGATTTTTGCGAATGTTTCACTCAATTTATTTTGAGTTTCAAGATTATCTACTACTACCATTATTCGTACCACTTTCACTACATATTCTGTGGTCAATTGTGAATAATAATGAATAAAGCCAGCCGTAATTTGAGGAAAATTCCATATGAAAAGAAAATTCCTGTAAGATTTCCACTATAATAAAATACTGAACCACGACAGGTGTTTTGCTATACAATTGAAGAAAAAACATGGATAATCTGACCATATTAGTAAGGGATTCTATACTCATACTGATTGAGGACACTTGAGAACTGTTTTTTGAAGTACACATTCTTACGAAATTCGTTAACCAGGTTAAAATATCCATAATTGTAATTGTATCAACTTCTTAAAGTGTGTCGAGTGTGTTTCCACTTTGATGTCAGGGTAAATATCGATCTCTGAATGAAAATTCTACCTTTACAACGAAGATTTCAATCTTAGATATGATTTCTACAAATTAGCATACATAACGAATATTCATTTTATTCCAAGTGAGAAAGAATCTTCTGTCTGTATAAATTATTACAGTTGAAACCCTAGTGACAGTTGATGATATGCACATAACCACAGAGAGTTTAAAAATGTTTAATTGTTTAAAGTATTTCCCTATTCTGGAAGTTTGGTTCACTATATATCTATTTAGAAAAATACGGAAAATTTCCAAAATATTAATTTCATCTTTAAAAAGCACAATTAGGCAGGCGGCAGATATTCTATCATGCAAATTCAATTGAATTCAAACAGATCTGATAAATTGTTCCAATTTGACATAGTACTCTTTACCTTCCACACATAAATAATGTGCATACTCATATTCGAATCCCTTTGGTAATTCATTATGAATAAGTTGAGTATATACAGGAAAAAAATTAATGAAAGAAACAGTTTTCGAAGAGTTTTTTTTGGATTCTCCCGGTTTTTAAAACTTGGTATGTGTTACGGAAAATTACAATCATGTTCCTTATTTTCAATAAAGATATAATTGAAATTATGAATATTGGTGACCCAAATATTTGCGACTCTCAAAACCTAACCTTATAATTCCTTACATCGTCCTGAAGTAGGCCAGCAAGTTAGACACACCTGTCCATGGTTGCATTTTTTTCTAAGATGTGAGATTTGTTTTTGATCAACTTGAACCTTCTTGGCATTTGAACTTTTTAGTTTGAACACTAGCGGAACAATAAGCACGAATATAAAAATCATGAGGAATTATTTTTTAGTTTTCTTCTCCGAATAGAAAAAATAGAAATTTCAACTTCTATAAAGGTTTTTTTTATAATTAAATTTTTTCATGGAAGAGTTATTTTTTTTTATTTTATTTTTTATGGATGTTGTAATTTCTATTTTTTGATTCGGGAAAGAAAGAAAAAAACGAATTCCTCAAACTCCATACTCTCCATAAAAATATCCAAGTTTCTAATTATGACATGCATATTTTTGACTGGGCGGCATTATTTTCCGTCAAACTTCTAATATCAATTCGCCAATAATTCAATTAAGCCTCGCCCCCTCCACATGTGACCGAATCTGCGCTGTCCAGGGGACCATTAGAACAAAAAAGAATTGTTCCATCGGGCATGTATTTAGCAGCATGGGGCAATTTTTCGAATTGACTCGCCTGCGTGAACCCTTCTTTTCACAATGTAACTTTTCTATACAGAAAAGGCGTGCGAAAATTATGTCATTGACAAGTTTTTTAGCGAACATCTGGGCCGAGGCGAAAGGGTCTCTATCCTCACGGGAGGTATTTAACACCTTTGTATGTTTGTTATTATTGATCTGTCAAGACTAATAGAGACTGTATTAATATTAATATAAAAGGATGCCAGGGGGTTTCTATACGGCATATCTTTGAATAATTTGTTTCTTCTGAAGACGCAACGTTTCTTGGTTGTGCCATGTTTACAGGTGGTTGCCTAGTTCCTTATCTAGTTATAGATGAATCAGTGATGGAAGGTTACTGAAAACCAAAAAGAAGGATCTGATATATTCATTTCATTTTCGTCATCACTTGGAGTAATTCAAAATATTCCAATATAAAATGAACAGATCAATGATTAACGGATATATCATGATATAGTTCAAAAAAGCCTTGAAGAGGTATACGATTGCAAAAATGAATCACAGTTGTTTTTTTCATAACGTTGTATTTTCAATTCTAATTTCATTGTGATTCTGAATTTTGTAATTCTCATTCATTATTTCGAAATCTCGACTGTTTGTCTCGATTTTCGAATTGCTTTTCAGTACTTAGTACCCCGAAATTTCATTATTACAACTTGATAGTATCTTGAAACTATATATATAAATCTGACTTGATATCTGGCAATTTTGACTTGGTAGCCCACTCGGAATTTCATAAATTCGACTCATCATCTCGAAATTCCAAGTATTTTGTTACTTTTCAGTTCCAACTTAGTACCAGAAAATTTCATTCGTTATTTCGTCATTATGTCATTCTGACTCAGTAGCTAGGTTACTCAGAATTTTATAATTTTGACTCAGTATCTCTGAATTTCAAATAATTATTTCGGGAATTTTTAATTTCGAATTAGTACCCTGGAATTTCGGAGTAGTAACTCGAAATTATCTAATTTCAACATAGTTTATCGTGCTCATATAATTTTTGCTTAGTATTGAAATTTAAGGCTTGATAATTATCTCAGAATTTTATAATTTCAGCTGGATATATGGAAAATCCAATTAGGAGCTCGGAATCATTTAATTATGACTAAATATCTGGAAATTACGATTCAATGCTTAACTCTTTAATAAAATTCTATAATCTCGACTCAATATATTGGAATTTCAATTAAGTATATCAGAATTCCCCATTCCAACTTAATATCTCGGATTTATTCTCATTAACTCGTAATTTCATGATTCCCATTCAGTATATTCATAGTATATTTATAGTTATATTTTAGTTATTTTTAGGTATCTTGGGGAATTCATAATTTCAGCATACTATCTCGGAATTATATATTTCAGAATAAGCATAGTAAATTCCGATTCGGCAACTCAGAATTACGTCCGATAAGGCCATAAAGTAAACTGTTTATTTTGCGAGAGAATGAAGCTGATAATGAATAAAAAGCTTAGACTCATCATGGAATTTCTAATTTCTTGATTGCAAATTCGAGATACCGAGTTGAAATTATTAAATATGAGGTATTGAGTAGTAACTGAAATATCAAGTCTGAATCAAAAATTTCAAGAAAGTAAAGCGAATCTGAGGTACCTACTTAGTCGGAATTCCGATATAGTAAGTAATAATTTCCAAAGTACTAATTAGAAATTCCGATATAGTGAATCGAAATTTCGAGATACTACAGTCGAAATAAAACATTTTCGAGATACTAGGCAAGAGTTCTGAATTCACTTGTAACTCAGATGGAAAACCAAGACAACAAGATTAACATGAATAGTTCCAAAGTACCATATCGAAACATCAAGATTTTTAGTCGGAATTTTGATGTGCGAACTTCAAATTTTGAAATTCAGAGATAATAATTCAGGAATATAAAATTCCAAGATAAGGACGAAATGCCGGATACCAAGTCCTCATTATGAAAAAAATACCTGTTCCTTCTGTTATAATTAAATGTCACCCACTCTAATTGGGAACCAGCTCTGTTTTATGTTCGTTAGTGGCGAATATTCTGGGGATGGCGAGAACGTTTTCCTTGTACGCAACGATTGTCTGTGTACCTCTCCGAATTAAAAACACTATAACTCGAAAACTAAAAGGGAATAGGAGGGCTCGAACAATCCGAGCCCTACATCTTGAACTCTGCTCGTAATAATTCATGTCCCGAGGCAGAGCTTTTGTCGCCAGTTGTAAAGCGGGCGAGAGACCAATTTATTTTTAAAAGCCGCTGTAAATCTTGCCAGCATTGTTCTACAATAGAGCCCCGCTCCTTTTCACCTCTCCAGGTCGTGTCGAACCCGACATCTTTGAGATTACGGCTTTATAGGTCCTGACTCTGTTGTGTGTCATCACGACTTTGTCTTCGATCTTAATTGTCACAATGCAATAATATCTATAGATGAACAGAGTTACTTCGTTCTGATGCGTGATATATACAGGGCGTTATGTAACTGTTTCAGTTTTAGGGTACGATTTTGATAGGAGTTTTTGGCATTAAAATTTTGTCCGGTATAAATTTCGTTTAACGGGTTATCAAAAAAAGAACAGTAACTTTTTTGCGTTTTTTAACGTACTTTCAGTTTCGCAAAACTATAGAAATCAGGAATAATTATTGATCGACAATACGGATTTCGCCATCAAAGATCAACCAGTGACTTATTGGCTTATGTTTCTCATATTTGGCAGCATTCCATCGAAAAATTCGGAGAAACGATAGCTGTTGCACTCGATATTATTTCAAAAGCGTTCGATCGAGTTTGGCATCGGGGTCTCCTTTCTAAACTTATGGTCTTATGGTTTGCCTCCTCAGTTGTGTGCTTTGGTGAAGAGTTTCTTGTCTGATAGGTCTTTGTATGTGGTTGTTGATGGAGTATCATCTGATATTCTCCCAATAAATGCAGGTGTTCCACAGGGTTCAGTTCTGGCGCCAACTTTGTTTCTGCTTCATATCAATGATTTGCTCGAGAAAACATCTTGTTCAGTACATAATTTTGCAGATGACAGTACTCTTCATACAAGTTTCTCCTCCAGAGTTCATATACCAGCTCGAGAAACAAAATTTGAAGAAACATTCACGTCAATAAAATTAACGATGCTTGGTAAGAATAACAGAATGGGGTAACATGAACTTGGTGGAATTTAATGCTAGGAAAACCCAGGCATGTCTCTTCTCAAGGAAAGCCGATCTATCATCATCTAGTATTCAGATGTCAGAGTTAACTATTCCTACAAAGTTAAGTATCTCGATACTAGGAATTACGATCAATAATAATCTCTCATGGGAAAACCATGTGAGATCGATCGCTGAAAGTGCTTCCCAGAAACTTGGATATCTATTTCGTATGAAGAAATACTTCACTTCTTGTCAGCTTATATAAATCTCTCTTCTATAGATATTTCCACGGTCTCGCTCACTTCATTGGAACATCGTAGAAGGGTCAGAGACTTGTCTCTCTTCTGTAGATACTTGCACGGTCGATGCTCTTCCGAATTGTTATCAATCGTTCCCCGCTTGGCAATATCTACACGGATGACTCGACGAGTGCAAAATTCCCACCCCTTTATTGTGAATTTGGAGACCTGTCGAACCTCTCTTGCTCAGGGGTTTTTTTTTCAATAGAACAGCTGAGCTTTGGAACTCCTTGCCGAGAGAGGTGTTTCGTGAGGCTTACAAACTTCAAAAATTCAGTGAATGATAATTCGTATCTCTTGTCCCTCGATTTACGCGGTGTTCTTTGAACATTACAGGGCTTCCCTTTTGTGTGAATCTGCATATAAAAAAAACGTATATTCCATTTGTATATTACTCGAGAAAATAGGTGCTATTTCAGGTCCTTGACACTTTTTGGAAAAAAAAATCACTTCTTCAAAACTTCCCACTCTCTACAAAAATAATCATGTTCCTAAATATCATTACCTCCTTACGTTGAGAAGCCTGTTTTTGTCAATAAAATCGAAACGAACTACTCAGAATACCGCGATCACCATATTTCACCCGAATACAACATACACTGTCTCAAGAATTTTTTTTTTCTATTTTTCTGCGCTGTTGAAAAAACGCATTACTTTGTTTTTGAAAACTGAATTGAAAGACCAGTTCGAGATGTATTCATTTTTTTTTCGAGATTCACGCGTTTTTTCTGCATATTACATGGTCTTCTCTTGCCTGTTAACGAACCTGAAGAGAAAGCATTTACTGTATTTGGTAGCCCTAGAAATGGTTGTTACTGTCGGCAATGAAGGCTATAAAATGAGAATAAATGAAAATAATTCTTCAAAATATGTTTTAAGTTTTCTCGCGTTGAAATAATGTCGAAATGTTTGCCTAATAATCGGACAGAGAAACAAGTGTGATAGTACATCGCAAGTTTTTCGGGCTTTTCAGTTTTGTCATCAAAGTTATATTATGTTTTCGTTTTGAGACCAGAGTAATACATGAACGTAAGTGGAAAACGAATAATTTTTTCCATGAAATCCATTTTTTGGTTACTCCCTTTTCTGGAAATGAGAAAGCAAAATTGACTGACTATATTGTCAGTTACGTATCGAATTATTTACGAATTTGGACATTCAATTTGACAAAAGTGTAATAAATATTTACATTGGCGACGTTTCCGAAAATAGTCAGCTTTCTTCCTCAAGCCTCTTGGAAAAATTATTTTGGAGATTCTACTTCTGTTGTGCCAAAATGATATGAGTAACTAATCGATAGTTCTGCCTAGTATTGATTTTGACACAACCTACCTCGAACTGAATCTTCTCAGTTCAACTTCCCTCTTTAGAAGAGGCATCAAACATTGATCTATATTCAATGAGCAAGTAGAAATATCTTTATTTCCGTTTAATCATATACAAGTAGCCTCTTTTCATTCTGTTCCGTCATGAGTGATATTCTTTCATTCCACTATGTGTATACCATTTGTTGACTCATATACTTATTTACATCCTCGAATAACATTCAAACAATATTTTTTCCAAGATACTGACTTCATTTCAATTAACAAAGAGTCGAATGTGTTGAAATAATATAGACATCATCACTTTTTAAGGTTAGGCCGAAACACTCTTGTTTTTTTTCTCTTTATTCAACTTGATATAACCAGTTCATAATCAACCGCCTTGAAAAAAGTGGGAACGAGAAAGCAATCCCGAGATGAATTCAGTGAATCCTTACATTATCATCTCGTTTGTGTCTGTTGAAGTATCGCCTGTCGATGGTGATAGATACCGATACTCTTGTTGAAAGGAGATACTTTGGGAAACATCACCCCTGGTATAACGTTGCATATCAAGCAATACACCCTGCTCAGCCGAGAGGAAGATATCTTTATTGACGTGCCGTTGCACCCGATAGGGACCACCCTGTGGAACCCTTGTTACAATTTGTACAACACGTGAGTTAAGCGAATTATCTATTCAGACCTCATTGGAATGCATTCGTATATAAAATTGTTATTGTAGTGCGTTTTCCTCTTTCCAGATACTCTTCGGGTTGTTCTTTTTCGTTCGATAGCATACTTTCTGTAAAGTGTACACCTGGCCGTTGATTTTTTATTTATCGGAAATATGATATGAAAGTTATATCAATTATAAACATGAAAACACAAACGGGAAACGGGAAACCAGTAACCACTGAAAACGGATATTTCCATATCCAGGTCCAACCACAAATTTGATATTCGATATCGCACACCGTCACGAAGAATATGCTGTTGAGACCGTTGAAAATAATAATGAATGAACGATTTGCCGGTAGAGTTTTCTTTTGCAGTTAGATGACATCGGAAATGGCAAAATCTTGGATATAAGGCATATAAATTATATGCTCGTAGTAGTATTCAGATTTGTTGCAATCTAATCCATGAAATTGTCGATAGAACAACCAGGTTAAGTCAATTAGCGAAAGTATGTCTCAACATTTGATTCTCTATTCGTGTTAGGAAATAATGCAGCATCCCGTTTGCTCTTCTTGACTTATAAGACATGGACACTGCCTGAACTGAAAGCTGCTAGGTTACATTCAGGAAAAAAAATACTTCTCCCTCGTTTCCTTCAACATTGGTTCTTATAACTTAGGAAATAGTAGGCTTTGAGATAATCCAATTATCATCTACGTCTTCGCCAGACAGAGATAATAGTTTCGATGCCCTAACTCTACTAGTTCCTAAATACTGATTAGGGGACCGCACGCCCGCACCGCACCACACGGGAGAAGAAACACACTATCAGTCACGTCCACCTGAAACGGTGCTATTGTCGGTTCGATGACGGTGCGGAGACGTGACGGTGACGTTACGTATAGTGGGACTCGCGCCTTATTTCTGTTCAACTCAAAATATTAACTGAATTCATCTACTGAATTTACCTATTTGTAAACATCGCTTATCCTTATCTAATTTTTACTAATCTCAATCTAACCCTACGATCTTCTTTGAATTCTTCAATTTCAGCGAGACCTATTATTATCATTGATACTAATAGGTAGTCAAGAAGCAGTCTTCTGGAACGTAATCAACTGAACATAGTATTTATGTTGGTCAAAATAAATGGATTCTTCAATTTGAAATAACCAGAGGTGCTTTATTTGACACTACTTTATCGAATGATTTTGATAATCATGCGAAGGTTATGTATGGAGTCATTGCATTTTCGAAACTTAAACCGTTGCACACTTTGTAGTTTTCAACCATCACATTACAATCAATACTTTTGTTAGATTGGTTGAAAAATGATTGAAACGATCATCTTGTAATTGTTGTAGACAGTTCAGCAAAATTAATTCAAATATTTTCTCTATATTCATATAATTGCAAAATATCCGATTGCCTTTTGGGTTGAGGAATGATTCTACAACTATTCACCATTTAATGAACAAACTCTATCATGGTAAATTGAATATGAAGCAGTATAAGTACGCAAATATGGAGTTTCCTATCATTTATGAACACAACAATATTGACTGCAGATAAAAACTGATGCACGATGTTAGCGTCCTATAGTTTTGAATTAAAAATTGGTAAAATTTTCGATGGATAATATCGACAATTCGTCAAAATAAATGGATTTATCAATTTGAAATAACCGGAGGTGCTTTATTTGACGCTACTTTATCGAATGGTTTTGATAGTCATGCGAAGGTTATGTATGGAGTCATTGTATTTTCAAAACTCAAACCGTTGCACACTTTATAGTTTTCAACCATCACATTCCAGTCAATACTTTCGTTAGATTGGTTGAAAAATAATTGAAACGATTATTTTGGAACTGGTGTAAACAGTTCGGCAGAATTAATTCAAATATTTTCTTTATATTAATATATTTGCTAAATATCCGATTGCCGTTTGGGTTGAGGAATGACTCTATAATGAACAAACTCTATCATGGTAAATTGAATATGAAGTAGTATAAGTACGCCAATATGGAGTTTCCTATCATTTATGAACAAAACAATATTGACTGCAGATAAAAACTAATGAACGTTGTTAGCGTCCTATAGTTTTGAATTTAAAATTGGTAAATTTTCGATGGATGATATCGACTATTCTTACACTTCAATATTGACATATGTCCCATGTCCTACTCAATTTGTCTCTTCTGTCCGTAAAATGTTCCGGCTAATCGTCGTAATATATGTGTCGCCATTAAACACCTACACAAACACGACGGTATTCCTATCACCCTGAAATGTGAAATAATCTTTTGAATGGTCGCATTGCCACGCTTATTCGAACCGTGACATAAAAACAACAATGCGACCGTATTTATTGTGCAAAATTAGTCAAATGACGAACAAATGGTCAAATGGTCACTTCCGGCTTAACAAAAGACAGGGCGTGCATACGGGCTGTGGACAACCTCGCATAATTGCTGCTTTCTACAAATTACCTTCCGACACCAGACCTTTCGGTTTCAGGAAGGAATGGGTAGAAATGCATTGAAAATAGCATTCATTTCTCTCCACGAATTTGAACTATATATTGCTTGATTTATTCGATATTTATTCCGTATTTTTGTAAATTTTAGGGATTTCAAGAGAAGAGAAATCCTTCAATTATCAAAACCTTGGTAGATGAAATAGGTATTAGTATCGATGTCAAATGTTTTGAAGGCTAAGATCCATAGCACACTTAAGGCAGCTTTTAAGGATTGCATTCGAATGTCTAGAAGATTCTATCCTACCTAAATTTGAAGATGAGTGGTTTAAGTGGCACGTGGCTACCTATTATTTGGAACAAGTTTCAAGAAAGATAAATTAAGTATATTCGTTATTAATTATTGAAGACTAATAACACAACTAGGGTAGACGGGATTTTATTTTTCACATGAGAACAAGTGATATAAAAATCTATTTCAAGTGAATGTCTATCTAAATGATGACCGAACTGCGCGCAGAATTGTAATATTAGATTGAGTCATTATTTGTGAAATAACACCAAATGCTGAAACGTGTATTTCGATATTATAGAAAACTTCTTCCATTCTCATATATCTTCTCCTTCTCTTTATATATGTCTCTGAATTCACAATAATTTTTTTGAATTATCTATACAATTCGATCAAATTAGATTATCGTTTGATATCGTGACAGGTTATTATTAAAATTAGTCACAGACTCATAGATCCAAAAGTTCTATCTTGATTTTATTCCCTATTGGTCTGACTTATATTCCTAGTTGCACCAATGCAGTATTATGAAATTATGTTCTTGATAATGTCTTTCGTGTTCAACGCTGCCTTATTTTCGATAGCTGTTGTTCTATTACAACTTCTTCGTCCGTAGAAATTATAGAGGATGTTAGATATCACAAATTAAACGATGTTTGATGACCTCCCCCGAAAGCTATTATATTCAAATCCATGTTCCTTTTTAAACATAACCCAATTAAAATATCATTAGTGATACCATCTGTCGCTGAAACTTTGTTTTAAATTGAATTTGTCCTCGAAATCAGAAACACCAAATGAACTGTGGCATGACTCGACAAATTCAACCCTATATCCGCTTTTTTTAACCCTTTTAATTTTTTCTTCTCCATAAACTAGCTTGCTATACGATCAAAATTGTCCCCGTTCACAAAAGGGATCTCAGTGAGCCAGTTTCAAAGGGTACTGGGCTAGCCGTTGGCTATCAGGCCCTTATGGGCTGGCCAGACTTATAGTATATGGCCTCTCACCTTTATTATGCAAAATTCATTTTTAGCAGTGAATTGAAATGGGCGGAGGTGCATAAATAGTTACCTGTCATCTGAATCTGACCAATAGGCTACTTATCAAGAATGTAAAAGGGTGGTGTAATATGTAAAATAAATACCGGTAAGAAATAGATCTATATACGACCCATGCATGGGATCGTGGAATAGAATACCTTTCTGAAATCATCGGGTTCGGAAAATTGCCTGATTGTGTTTCTGCCAAAGATTAGTCTTGAATGTTTGTTATGATATCGGGGTTGTATCAGGTAATTAACATAATGTTGAAGCGGTCCTGTATTTTTCAGATCATGATGCCACTCCAAAATAGGTAGGTTGAGGATGAAAAGTGAGTTTTCTTTTATTCGTTTACTCGATAAATTCAATATGAGAATACGATAGTTGAGAAGCTCTGGAAAAAAAACTATCTTTATATTTGAATGTCAGACCCTGTACTTTTTCAGAAAAAATATGAATGAATTCATGAGAGGAATCGTTTTTGGAAAATACTTTGTATGAATTGAATCAAATGAAAATTGTGCTGATTTTTTGAAACGACGTTGGTCAATTCATAAACCAAAAAGGAGTATCAATTTTTGTGAACCCAGAAAATATTGTTATGTTCAAATGATAAATCATTTGATTAACAACTGAAGAGTGGATAACAACCACGCAAAGAGAAACTCCACAATATTGCATATATTTGATCCATTAAGAAATCGTAAAGAGTGCTTCAATTGTTCATTTCCATTATAGTTATGTCAGGGAATTGATATTTTATATAACGTGTGAGCCTTAATGTTGTGAAATGAATGAATGTTGAGAAATGGAGAATTTGAGTGATTTTTCGTCATATAAAGGTTGTCCTTGTGATTTTAGCTTATGATTTCACTTCAGGATGATATTTCTTCTTGCCGTTTTCGATAGATTTGGTTGGATGATTTTGTTAACGATGATCTCGGATGACTTTCTTATACATTTTTTCAACGATGCATCATCTACTGTCTTGTTTCAGGGTAGAATTGACCGTAATGAAATCGCACAATAACGTGTTGTTTGATTACGTTGTGAGATCGTAATTCTTCAAAATCAGTCAAAAAGTTCCTCTAATACCTTCGCCAACTTTCGAATGAGCTGTAGCGTGGCCTTCTATGTTTTTATAGAGTGTCCACAGAGAAAATATGCATCCACACTGTATAATACAGCTTTCCGAATGAATACCCATCATCCTATTTCTCAACAAATTATAATTCCCCGCTTGCGTATCTAACTCAAACAAACGTCATGACTTTGTTAACCGGTCTGATATTCGAAATAGGTAATGATAGTTTTTCCGAGTAATCCGAAAATACCTGGGAATTCCTCGGACACGATTACTATTCATAGAACAAACTATCTGACATTGAAAAGTTCCTTCTCTGGGTCACCTTCGTTGGCGTTCGAGAACCCATTAATGATGATGCCGATACGCGATTTCGTGTGATGATGAATCATACACTGTGTTAATTGTTTTGGTGAGACGCAAACAAGGCGTTTAGTTTCCATTAAGAGTGGCATATTAAAATCGGCAAAAGGGCGACGACACGGTTCATAAATACAACTCTGCGCGTTTTTTAGCCATACTGGATTGTTTCGATGAATGATGAGCGCAAAAATAATCTTATAAAAGTTATACTCTTGAATAGTACGTGACTAATTCTTACGTCAGAAGTAAAGTTTAAGTTTCTCTAGACCACTTAATAATTTTTCCTCTGCTGTTTAAACTTTCAACAACCATAAATGAAAATGTACGAAAGGAAACTGTAACCGAACGTACCCCTGTCTTATATGTGCGGTTAAAATACTGCCACTTTGAATGGTCATGCTTATCTGCTTCTTGGTCACGATGTCGGTTTCCCGCAGGAAACTGGCACCCACCCTGGTATCAGAAAGAAACCCCATCGTACCACCTTAAGAAGCTAAGAATGTTATTTACATCAATTCAAGACCTAGTTTTCCCACGTTGTGTTTTTTTATGAGTTCGTTTCAGGATACAAAGTTCTGTCAGCTGTAGAGAAACGAAATGCAAAAAATTAATCAACAGATTTATTGACTTCCTTGAAACAAATAGACAATGCGTGTGAGATAGAAACTTCTGATATTACATTTACTGTAATCTCATTTTTAAATAAAACAGTCCATCTGATTTGGAAGAGCAAATACCTATCTTGGGAAAATATCCATTGTAGAAATAATTGATAATGAAGATCTCCAAAATGTAAAAGTTTGAATAATTATCAAAGTTCGGTAAAAAATGTTTTGTCGCCAATTGTGTAAATGGGCATCTAGTACACCTATACCCCCACAACCATGGAGTTAGCCAGGTTCTGTCCCAGTGAGATTCATCTTTTTGGGTGCACACCATCTGGCAATCAACCCGATACCGTCCTCCCCATCTTTTTGACTTATTCGTGCACAACAAAATGTTGGTATTTCATTTCATACTCTTTTTGATTTCCTATAGTGAGGGAGGTACCATATCTAGTGTATGAGTAACATTGCAGTGAATATAAAAGTACTCAGTTCAAGCATTTCACCACTTAGCGGCAGTTCATTAACATAACCCGCATACTAATTTCTGCAATCATTTTCAAATCTTACACACTGGAGACGTTACTGAAACATAGTTCTCTATTACTTAGCAATTGGATATTCCCCCATTGATAATCTCTAAATTTGAAAGACTAGTTTGGAAATTTTGGAAGAAGTTAATGTGTGAGACTTCCGGATACTTGGTTCCCATTTCTTACGGAAATGCCGGGGACTCTATCTCCACAAAGCCTGGTACCGGAGAAGAATTCAGGTCCAATGGAAGAGTTGTTGCCTGGTTGAAGGTCCAAGACGAACTGCTTTCCCCTGGAAATCGGTCTGGTATTTATAGGAGAAATGTTGTTTCCATAGATACAGTCTTTTTCCATAGAATTCGATGTCTTTTGCTGAAAAATCCGATCTCGCTTCCAACTCACGCGAACCAAGGATCTGAAACTCATGCAATATGTTCTGAGGTAACTAACCTGTCTTTCAGCACGACCAGCCCGGAACAACGAGTGATGCCCCATTTTCTCACAAAACATCCCGAAAGTTAAAATTGTTTGGGTTGTTGACAGCTGACGCTATAGGACATGTGTTCGGAAAAAGCCCCTGGGTACTCTTCTGGGCGCCGGAGAGTGGCTTATCATGGTGTCAGTTTTGTGAGAAAAGAATCTACTATAACTCCCACAGAGAAATTTGTATGTCCAGCTGATCACAAATCCCCAATATCCCTATGAAGTTGAGGTGCTGTACCAACAGCACTCAGAATAACCAAAACTTGCTCATTGTCCGGAAACTTTACTTATTTTTCTACCAAGAGAGTGTTGTTGAATATAAGGGATGTATATTCTGTCCATCATCTGAATTCTATTCTTTCGTTGATAGGATTCTCACCACTAAGAAGGGAAATGTGCAGGTTCTCCTTTTCTGTTCAGGTATGCTCATTGTAGAGCCTTGTGTACTTACCTATCAACTTATCGATTGACCGTCTTATTCGGGTCGAATCCTAGAATTCATGAAAAAACAAACAACACTCCAGGGCTTACTATCTCAAAACTGTGCGCACTTTCCAGAGGAGATTTAGGACTTCTCCTTTACTTTTTTCGAAATTATTGACTGCCCACAGAGTAAGATGAATTTTAATATTATTATGATCTTTCCTAAGTTCGTTTATTAAAACTCCAAACCATACTGAACTACTTTTATCACACTACAATACAACACAATCACTTAAATTGCTCCGCTAACTTTCCAACGCTCTGTACTAAAACACTCTGATAACCTCTCTTTGATAGAAATTCTCTACTTCGACTTCCGAACTTACCAATGCTCTCTTCACTAAGCTCCGAATAACTATCTGATCAACTCTCTCTCTGAATAACTAACTCCTCCGCGATGAAGTGTCTGCTTATATACCTGCGTACGCCTATGGAGAATCTTCGAGAGAGGCTTCGATGATGTGTATCGAACTCTACACGCGAATCGAGAGTTCCTGGAAAAATGACGTTCGCTCTTCGACCCCTCATATTATTTTGCGTTTATTAGCGACAGAGCCGGCGCTAGGATATTTCGTAACAATATCTAATAACAAAAAGTGACAGGAGAGCAAGAGATTCAATAAAATTTTGAAAATGTGGTCATTGGTCTGCTCATTCAATAGAATATTAATTTTGAACGACTTATGATCGAACAAAAACAAAAGTCTACTGGTCTCAGTGAACATTCCCATTCTCAATGCGCTGCATCTCGGTACTCATCAAACCGATTTCTATGATTTTTTTTAATCGAAAAAATTCAGTATACCCTGATTTACGAGGGGGTGAATTATTTTCCAGAATGAATAGTTTTTGAGCTATAGATGAAAAGCTGAAAAAAAAGCAGCAGGTATTTTTGTAAATGAGATAGTACTGTTGGACGTCACCAAACAACATAATATTCTGCAAAATTGGGAGTTTTTGCAAGTTTAAAACCTATCTCGATTGGAGTATAGGTTTTGTAGGTGGACTAGCAAAGGATATCATTCATAATTTTTTCTCAGTGACTAGACTCTCTTTTGCTCATAATATGAGATTGGTCATTTATTTTGAAATCGATATGTGTTTTTTAACTCCATATCTCTTATTATTACTCATTATTAATAATTCGATATTTTGGAGTTTCAAGAAATAGATAGAATCAGCATCTTCTCTCATCCTCACATCCTTTTTATATCAATCATTACTAGGAATACCTTTGTAAACGATTAACCAGTGATGATGTAGACTTGGACTAGTTCATTGAAGCTTATCTTTTTGAAGTTGTAGGAGAAACTGAATCGTCTTGGTTTCTCTGATTTATGGCTAACTTGAATAACATTCGAGTCACTGCTACCTGTTCGAAATCTCCACAAAGGAAAAGGTACAAAGTCGAGCAGAACCGGACAATTTACCGATTTTTCATTGTCGTCGTCGACACAATTCATGAGAAACTGTTCTGGGACAAATAAAGTTGTTTACAATATTCCAGGAAGGAGGAACGTGAAATATATGTGTCAAACTGTCTTTGAATTGATGTCGGCAGTCAACAAGTTATATTATTTCCACTTTGTACGCATCACTAGTTAGAAAACAAAGGTTTCTAAAAAACAAATGAGAATTCACTGACGCGGAACATCTAGATAATGTCGGAAACGAAACGAAATTGATTTGGTTTTTGTTCTTCATTCATGTTGAAAATTACAAAACTAGTTAGTAATCGATTTCTTAGATATTTAGCACGAACGAATTTGGCGTATTTCATGCAGATGTATAAACTTTCTCCTTTCAATGTTAACGTTATATAAAATTCTGTTTTTTGTGAAATATCATGTTGTGAACATTAGTAAAAATTTACTAAATAATAGATACTGATATTGTCATATTGAAAATTTTTTCAAGAAACAAAAAAAAATTACAATTCTCATGCATTATACGAGAAGACAATAAAGAACTATTGACGCAGAGGTATTAGTTTGAAGGGGGCCAACTATTCCTACTTCAAGACACTGGATTGTGGTGTATAAACTTGATCGTTTATCAAAGAAGCATCTTATCCAAGGAAATGATATCTAGAATTTCGTGAACTCATTGTACAATAGTTGAGAAGTTCTGGAGAGAAAACCATTTTTATATTCGAATTTCACACCCTGTACTTTTTCAGAAAAAAATTTGAATGTATCCATGAGGAATCTTTGTCGGAAAATAGTTTGTAAGAATTGCTAATGATTTTTTGAAACCTCGTTGGTCAATTCATAAACCAAAAAGGAGTATCAATTTATTATTTCAGAGCAGTTATATTCGTGATTTGCGAAATCAGAATCAGATGTTATATTCAACATGAACGTGAAATAATATAAAAATTATTCGACTTATTCCATCAAACAGAAATGATAAATCATTTGATTAACAACAGAAAAAGTGGATAACAACCACGCAAAGAGAAACTTCCGAATATTGCATATAGTTGATCCATTAAGAAATCGTAGAGAGTGCTTCAATTCTTCATTTTCATTATAGTTTTGTCAGGGAATTAATATTTTATATAACGCCTAAGCCCTATTGTTGGGAATGAAATTCTTCATTTATTTCTGAGCGAGGGGGATTTAAGTTTTTGTGAAAAATGATGGATGAATGTATGTATATGGGTATTGCTATTTTAAGAATTTTGCTGCCCTCCGAAGTTGGAGCCCAAGTTGACGTTATAACCAACAACCATTCACCAGGTGGATGACCATTGGTTTCGAGAATCATGTACTCTGAGCAAACTTTATTTCACTCGTTATCTATTTGCCTGCTAATAAACTGTCATTGACATCCACACAAACACTGATTAGTATTCTTTGTTGCAGGTCCACATAAAGTCGAATTTCATTATGAATGGAGTGTGCGTCCGATGGCGCGGTTGGGTCGACGTCGAGCGTCTCGACGGCGTCGGTTGCCTGGAGTTCAGCGAAGAAAGGGCGGCGCAGGAAGACGCCCTCTTGAGAGAGCAAATAGAACGATACAACCAGAGGCTGCGGGAGTACGAGGAGAAACAAAGGGGGTACAGACAGGAGAGGCCCGAGCAAGACTTAGAGGTACGTGGAGGGATGCATCAGAGACAGTTTATGAAAATGTTTTAATTTTTTTGTTGTTGTTGGTGTTTCCTATAGAAATGACTGTCGCGGATAGCGAAGTGTGTCTGCGCAGAGGAAAAAGATTAAACGGTTTGGATAAACTGTGTCAATAAGCCTTACAATGGTAATCAGCCTTGACTCGATTGAGTGAATCCATCAATGACTTTTCAATGAAGTAGGTCACTGACATCATTTCATATTACATTTCTTTATTCAATTTTCAATTTTTATTATCTCGTTACATATTCTGATGATTACAACCATTTCTCGAAAAAATTGTAAACATTAACGAAAGCTTTTGAATATAACCAACCCTCTCTCTGCCAAAGCGGGTCTTGCGAACTTCTATAAAAACAAACACGCACTTAATCCAAGAATGTTTTCAGTTTGAAGTTAATATCATAATAAAACCCTTTTTTCAATTTGTCTTATTGATTTCAATATTTTCAGAATATTGTTTCCATAAGGGAGATATGGAGCTCATAAGAAATTGAAAACTATGTTGCATTTCTCTCTACGACAAAATTTGTTCATAGTCACTGGAAAGCTTGATAGTGGAAGCTTGGTGGCAACACTGTCACTGTATACAATTTTGATTACACTGTAGGCTTGTTTCGAACCGACATGACAGTAAGATTATTATACAGTTTTGTGGTCAAACTATCCGTCTCTATCTCATATCTTTTTGAAGCTATAAACTATTGGAATGTCATAGAAGGAAAGTATGTATGTACATGTATGGTCGTTGAAATTGACGTTTTCCGAACCAAATAACTTTTTCCTCAGTCGCTGATACCTATTCGGAAAAAATATACATTGAAATTGTGTTCGTGGCATATGTTACTCAGCCTGATGTTTGATGTTCATATTGTTGTGAATTCTGATGTGTAAGACGTAGCGAGTTATTCAAAATATTTTTTGGAGACATCATACTCGAAATGTTTACTTTGAAGTATAACTAGCATAAATACACATTTCTTTCCACACGATGGATATTTAATTGTTAAATTTTCGTCCTAAAAGTTCTAAAAACATCGGTGACGTGATTTGTTTTTGTATATTATGAGTTTGAATTGTATATAATTTTTACCTTTTTACATTTAGTTTCTATTATGTAAATAATTGACCCGAATGCAATATGTAAATATATAAGTATAATAAATTTTATGTGATTTTAGTTCGATTTTTATTTTTCATTTTATATTTTATTTTCCAACCGCTAATTCATGCAAGACTGCAACCGCCATGCTCTAATTCGAATACGGAACCAAAGTGATTTATTTCACAAAAAAATATGCCGCTCATTACAATTTAGGAGTCGAGTTGGGGAGGGGGTGTGCCAGATAAACATCTCAAACCAAGCTGACAATAACTATAACCTGTTTGTCCAAAACCTCATAGACAGTTTCAAAATATGATATGATATGATTGCATCAAACCCGGAAAATCACTCGAAACAATTGGAAACCAAGAAATTGAAATTACAACGTTGAAGAGTGACTTTCAAAACTGCTTTGAACATCAATTGGACCATCTTCAATTCTATTCCAATTCGACTTTAATCAAATAATTTCCGAGAGGAGAAACTCCATCTGCTGGTTTCAACCAAAATATTCACATTTTTTCGCATAGACTATAATAATTTAATAACTAAATTTTTATTCAGTTGTAGAAAATGCCTATTCCTTAAATAGAAACGAACATAAAAAATGATATGTATGAAATATAGGTTTATGATATTTTTTCTGAGGATACTTAATAAGATGGAATCGATGGTCAATAATTACAAACTGAAAAATTAATTGATGGAAATATCTAATTGTTCGGAATTAATTGTTATGTTTAACAGAAATAGTACACTGAAATTTTTTGAACTTTCACATTTTTTTTCTAACAGGCAAGTTATTAAAAATTTTCAAATAAAACTAAATTATTTCGTCCAAAATCTCCTCAAATGAATATCACTTGAGTCTTTCTTATTATATTACTCGGAGATAATTGGGAATCGAATGTTTTCCCAATATATGGGATATAACGTTATTCAGTTATACTTTTTGTCTTACACTTAATATTTCCAGAAACACATATATCAATATTATCTTGTATAGAATCTTTACCCAATACCACTCTCAAAACATTGTTTTGTAACTTATGTGAAATCTCCATCTGACTTTCCCATAATACCAATTTTTCTAGCAATCATTTCCGAAATATATTTAACATTCCCAAAGATTTTTTTAAAATTATATATAATAGCAAACCGTCGCCTTCAGTTCAGTTTAAACTCCGAGTGGTGCTCAGAAAGATTTTGCATACATTTTCTGTCAGATTCTTCTTAAGCGCCACTTGAAATTTAAACTCAGTTTTCGTTTTTGGTGATTTCGGGCCTGAGCCAGATACCCGAATTAAATTACTCCTATTTCATTATTGACAAAATTGACCTTCATAAAAGGTGTGGTAGAAGATAGTACCAAGATGAATGCTGAAGGAAAGCTGAAATACAGTTATTATATGTACTTTTCACAAAGTACGTTTGAAGAACATCTATGTGTTAAGTTTAGACCAAAGAAGATTTACGTATAACGAACAAGAAGCGAATCTCACAAATTCGACAAATACACCCTGAATGCGCATGTCTACCAGCAATGTCGGCATTCGGCAGTCGGTCAGTAATAGAAACAAACAAGTACTGGTGTTTCTTGTCAAGTAGTTTACTGGCTTACTGTTTTTTGCTGGTAGTCTTGCGTAGTCGCAAGAAAAATAGTGTGGAGGTCATGAAATTCTGTAGTGGTGGGGACCACAGGATTAGCGGCTGTCTAGCGGAAAGTGTCGCTTCTTGTTCGTTATACGTAAATCTTCTTTGTTTAGACAAATAATGAGCCGATGAGCCGCAAGAATCGAAGGATAGATTACCAAATTACTCGTATGCTATTTTTCCTGAATGATCGATTGATCCTTGTTCTACTCAGCTATCTGTATGGACTTCGTTTTTTTATGATATCACTGGATGAGTTAATATATACCCTATGAATGTATCCAGATAAGACTGGTAGAGCTGAGCAGAGTGTTAGTCGTGGTAAGTATTCCAATAAATCATTTATTTACAATACTAAAAGAAAATTCTCAGAATATTTGCTGGAGGATGGGATAATTTCTCGAACATTTCCTGAATATTCTTTGATAATATTCCGATGAAAGTATATTTGGACATCGCTAGAAAATTCTTTGGAGGTTATGTGCTCTCCGAGTCCTGCTTCTGGGCCTATGGTCTAGGCATGCACTGAGTCTTGGTATGCACGGTCTGAGGTTACTTACTAATTTGATGGTTTCGATTTTCTTTTAATGTGGAATATCCATGATTTTTGTTATATCTCAAATCAATCATTTACAATTTTTTTGAGTAGAAACAACTATGAATAGGCATGAAAATATTCTATTTATTGTTCAAAGTGAAATGTAAAAAACTGAATGAATTTGAGCCGTACAAACTACACCCTGTAGAGCGCTTTGGAAGACATCATAGGACATATCCCGTGTTTGTTTACTTCAAGCGAGTTATTTACTTGAACATATTTCAGGTTTCAATCGCTACATAGATCATGGAAGTAGCTAATGAACCTCATAAACAAGTATTATATTGTACCGAAATGCAAAACACTATTAGAAATACACCAGATAAAGTGTTTTTTCGTATTACAAGTGATGCGAACATATAGAAACATTGGTGTAAGATATTCTGTTTATAGTTGAATAAGGTGTGCTACATTTATATACACCTTAGCCTTAGTGTGAATAAGTCGGAAGTAAAAATTTGCAAGACAGTACTCTTCATACTAGTTTCTATTCCAGAGTCCCCATACCAGCTTGAGAAACAAAAATTCAATAAAATTAACGATGACTTGGTAAAAATGATAGAATGGGGTAATATGAACTTGGTGGAATTTAATGCTAGGAAAACCCAGGCATGCCTCTTTTCAAGGAAAGCCGATCTATCATCATCTAGTATACAGATGTCAGGAGTAAGTATTTCTACAAATTCAAGTAACTCGATGCTAGGAATTACGATCAGTAATAATCTCTCATGGGAAAACCATGTGAGATCGATCGGTAAAGGTGCTTCCAGAAACTTGTATTTTTATTTCGTGCAAAGAAATACTTCACTTCTTGTCAGCTTCTAATGATATACAAGGCTCAGATACGACCTGTCTTGGAATATAGTTCTCATGTGTGGAGTTCTTCACCAAAACGTTCATTGAGGCTTCTCGATTCAGAGAAAGGCAATCCGTCTTGTTGGTGATTCTTCGCTCACAGATTCGCGCACTTCATGGAGCATCGTAGAATGGACGAAGAATTGTCTCTTCTACAGATATTTTCACGGTCGGTGCTCTTCTCAATTGTTATCAATCGTTCCACCCTTGGCAATATGTACACGGATGACTCGAGTACAGAATTCCCACCACTTTGTTGTGAATTTGGAAACCTGTCGAACCTCTCTTGCTCAGGGATCTTTTTCAATAGAACAGCTGAGCTTTGGAACTCATTGCCAAAAGAGGTTTTTTCTGAGGGTTACAAACTTCAAAAATTCAAAGTGAATGTTAATTCGTATCTCCTGTCCCTTGATTCACGCGATGTTTTTTGAACATTACATGGCTTCCCTTTCGTTTGAATTTGGATATAAAAAATATATCTGATATTCATAAAAGTAAGTGAAGGTATCATACTTGAGTGAACTCAATAATGTAACATTATGAATTTATGAATACATTATAATGATATATAGGAAGTATGAATTTTGGTGCGATTTCAGTGACAAGTTTTGTGTATATTATTTTGATATATTATAAATTGCTATGTGCATTTATGATATAAATATACGTTATGGACCTAAGTATATCGTACAACATAAACCTTGCAGCTTTCACTCCTTCAATCTCTGCTCACGTAAAATCGAAATTTGATACAGAATTTGTTATCATTTTGGGTGTGAATGTTTATGAATGCATATTCTCGATTGTTTGCTATGTTTGACTAGTGACGTTTATGACGAATACCCATTGAAGTATTGCTCTGCAAGTTGTATGAAATGAAAAACCAGAAGCATCCACACAATCAATATTACATGCAATTCTCAAGCGGCGGTTAGACGGCGCGTGGTTCGTCGAACCTGTCTGGACAAACCACGAACCACAGACCGTCTGACATAGGTGGTTTGTATAGCTCACGGTTCGTGATACGTGGTTTGCAAGGTTCCATCGGTTGTCGGAAATTAAGCGCGAGTCAAAGGAGACGAACCAATAGGTTCGCGCAAAGGTTCGTCCAGGGTCGTTCTTTTTCGAACCGATCCATGAAAAACAAAACAGGACGCTCATAGGCGTCGCGTGGACAATTATTTTGAGGGGGCACAACATGCATTTTGGGGGGGCACAACATACCTAAAAACTGGAATAATGTTTGAACTTATTTTAGTAAAATTAAACAACGTAGTTATACTAAGCTTGAGTTAAATATAAAAATCATTAACAAAACTGTTTTATTTCCTTTGGATATATAACAATAAAAAAATTGGACGCTTCAATTAGTTGGGGGGGCACGTGCCCCCCCGACGCGACGCCGTTCATATCAGTTGTTCTGTATCATTCAAAAGACAATCATGTGTTGGAATACAGAGAAAAATATAGAATTCATTGAAGCTCTTCAATTAGAAGAGGTTATATGGAATCCCAGGCATTTGGATCATAAAGATAGAAATATTGTAAACGACGCATGGACTCGACTCAAAAAAAATTCGGTACCTCAATTAAGGATTTAAAAAAGAAGAAGGACGTGCTTTTTGCTACATACCGTAAATATGCCCGAAAAGTAGCAGAATCTACGAAAACAGGAGCTGCTGCCGATAACGTTTATGTACCAACCTGGATTTTATACGAGCCTATAAACAGGTTTTTACAGGATGTTTATAAGCCAGAGAAGACAATAAATTCGATGGTGAGTAATGATTTTATTGAAAATTCATTCAAACTCTGAAGAAAATATTACACTGTTCTAATTATATTGAAGCATAGAGCCGGCGAAAGTGGATAATTTTTTGAATCAATTTCTATTCTTATATATATATTTGTAGTATATGACCGATATGAATTATGCATATGGCGGCAGAAGCAATAATTTGCTGTCTTCTATCCATGGCAGCAATAAATGAACTAGTCACTGCGCTTTCAGGTTCGAGCGAGGGTTCGAGATTTTTAGGCGAAACTCCTGACGTCACGAATCTGAACGAACCACATACCGTGTTGACACCCTTGCATGTAAAACGGCGAACTGTAGCGAACTACGAACCAAGTTCTTGGTTCGACAAACCACGCGCCGTGTAACCGCGCCTTTAGTATAACCCCAGCTTAGATACCTGGGAACACTAAGTAAACACTGTAAACGTCATACTCGAGATCGAAACATCCATAGTAAGCTTATTATTCCTTTACCGAGTCGGACATATGCTGAAATGAATGAAATATCGCAACAAAAACGTGGCCAAACTTAAATCGCCTCGGGAGGCATCATAAACACAAATATAGGCCCCTTTTTGATTTTTCACTTCGGCACCTTTTCAAACGTCAATAAGGAGCCCCGCAGAGAGAGATATTGTCGAGGCTGACACGGGACGGGGGGAGACGTGCTGGGATGCCCCCCTCGGGGCGTCTAATAAGGGCGTACGGTTCCGTCCGTATGCGATGAGGAATCTGATTTCGTAGGCAAAGGGAGGTTTCGGTATTGTTGCGACAAAATTGACTCTTTATGATTGTAATTTTTTGAGCGGAACTGGCTTCGAGTTGTGCCGTGAGAAGATGAAAAACTGGACTGCTTATGTTTCAAACCTTTCACAAATATTAACCTCGTCTAATGTGATTCAGGTCTGCCGGTGGTTTAGCGGACTACAGCTGGTTCAAACCGCGGTCGGGGCAGAATTTTTCTGGCTAGCTCAGTGCAATAGGCAATTTTTGGTTGCTTGAATACCGATCCTAGTGAGTGGATTATCTTGATTGAATACCGTGAAAATCAGTAAGACGCCCCAGAGCGCTTCGGCAGACATGATAATTGGATGACCCTTGCCCGCACAAGGCTCTGCTTTCGGGGCACACGTTAGAATATTTATTTTAACGAAGGGTTGCTATAAATGGCCACTTTTGATTTCCAATTACTTCTTTATCAATGAAACGTTACGAGTGCCTTCCTTTCGCAATAGAATTGTTGAGAAAAATACCATTCCTTCTTAATAATGTATCTTTCGACTTTTTACGAAATTACTCATTATGTATGTATCAAGCTTACCCTAGCATAATATCACAGACTATTTCAGTAGCCAATGCACAGAAAATATATAGGTACTCAGTTTCTCCCTTAATAATTTCCATCCACTTTCATATCTACGACTACACACCAGTTTCTAGAAAGGAAACGTTACTGGTGTACCAGCAATTTTGTCAAATGAAGCATTCACCTATTCTTCTAAGACGTCGGTCTCTGTCGCTCAGGGACAGTACATTTTTATTGTCGATAATAAGTAATTCTAGCATTGTATATTTGTAATTATCTTCGTGAAACTTATGGGATCCATGAAATATGGTTGACATGCCATCAAAATCGAAATATTTCATTGAACTTCTGATATAGGTAGGCGAATGACATTTACAATGGGTGACAATAATGAAATTAGTTAAGGTGAGTTTAAACAGCAAATAAAATAAAATAAGGAACAAAATAAAACAAAATAAGAAAGATAAACATATAGATCTTTATGAAAGCGTTCATACAAGAAATAATATAAAATAAGAAATAAGAATAAAAACAAAAGATGCCATCTTTCACTATTTTATTTGAAAACTGAAATTGCGCTTGACCGAAATATTTTCTGTATTTAACGTTCCATGTTTGAAATAATTTTAACTTCTTTCCTTACAATAACAACCTCAGAATATTATTTACTGGTAATTTTGCTATATGTGATAGAATCAAAATTCAAAATATCAACAATTAGGAGGTTAGTTAATGTAGTCACTGTCAAAATGAAATTGTGATATTCACAGAACACAAAAGTCATTATTAAAAAAGCTGCAACTTGATTGGTTTATTCTTATTTCTTATTTTATTTCAGTCATCTGTATAAACATACGTTTTCTGTCCTTATTCTTAACTAGTTTCTTATTTTATTCTTATCTTATTTTATTTGATGTTTAAACTCTCCTTTAGAACCTTCATTCTCTTTGCATTTTCCGGATTGGAACACAAAATTGATTACTGATTATCTCGCAAATATTTATTTTTTATTCATTATATAAACTTTTCTTGAAAGAAAAAAAATAACGTACCGACAAAAATGTATCTTTCTTTGTCTCTTCTGATCTTACTAACATATGTGAAAGTGACTCGGATTTGAATTATCAGAGGAAAAAAACATGTGAGAATAGCTATATTGAATTTGTGTTAGTATCTCATCGAATTGGGAAACGTGAGAGGAACGTTATTTTCTTCTGTCAACCTACTTTCTGGTGTAGATTTGTATCCTAATATCGTGTTCTTCGAAATTAAATAGATTGAATCACAATTCGTCCACACTTTGAACAAAGAAGTAAAGATGTGATATGAAATATTAATATTCACAAAACATTTCTTCTTAAGCCTATGAATATATATTTTTGCTTTGAGTGGTACTGATTTTAATCTACACTTTTACGGGATTTTCATCTGTGAAGAACTCTGCACTGGCACCGGTCGGATGAAATCCAACATCCTTCGTGGTGTTAGCCAGGGGTGTAGTTGTTTTCTGAAAACTCAGAAACCTTTCATGTAGGTGATTGAGACTGGCCTGAACGAATTGTTCAAAAGATGATCTGGCTGAGTTTATAGTCTAACATTTGCCAATAACTTCAATCAGATTGGCTTTTGCGTAGGAGACATGAACTTTCGCATTTAGTAAAAATAAAAGGTTAGAGAAAGTGTATTTTATTTCGTCTCCATGTTATTATTATTATCATATCTGGTTCACTAAATCGATCTTCACATTCAACGTTCTCCAATAAGAAACCCAGAGGCTGTTGTTGCCAAAGGTGAAAATTGGCAAATTATACCAAATTTTTTATGCAAAATACGTATCATTAGTCATATGGTAACCACATACTATTTACGAAAACTACTTCGGGCGTTGATCCCCAGACAGACAAGCGATATACATATGTGAAATAAATGTTATGGAAAAAATACGCAGCACTAAATGCAGAGAAGTATCAAAAATATGTAGGACAGCCTGCAGTAAAATAACTGCAGAATAGGAATCTCAATGAAGTGAACTGACAGCTGTCGACTCCGGTGAAAAATGTTTCAGGTAGATACCTAGTACCTAGTGAAGTAAAAACTTCTAAAAAACAACAGGTATGAATTTATTGTGGCCAGATGAGCTCATCACATTCCAAGAAATATATATGTTACTGAACTACTTGTTGAGATGTTTTCTTATGAACGTGAAATCAAGAATATATGGCCTCTGAGATGAAATTTTTTTACACTAGCATGAAGTTACGAAGGGTGTTTTGAATACGTATAAATTTTTTTATTGAAATAACGCCAAGACGGGTTGTTTTTCAAAAAATGACGATACATGCTTTTTGATTCACTATCATATTATCTTCCTGGTTATATTACAATTATAACAGGACCTAAAATAGAGGTGTCTTAGGCTCCTAAAGAACACAAATTAGGGGCCTCTCCTTGATTTAACTGCTTTCAGCTGTAATACAACGGCCCGACGCCAACGGCGGAGGGCTGTTGCCTGATAACGTACATGGGGAAGTTGTGATAAAAATATGAGCTATTCATCAATGTTAGGGGGATATTCGGTGAGAACAACACATTACAGGACAGTTACGTATCAGATATAAATTAAAATTGATGAAATGCCAAAGACTCGGTAGTGAAGAGTGGTCACGGTAGTGTAGGGGTTAGCACGTCCGCCTTTCAAGCGTGATACCGGGGTTCAAATCTCCGCCAGACACTGTGCTGGGTAATCACACGTTAAAATTCAAGGCCTCTTTAGTCCTTTGCTCGCACAAGTTTCGACCTCTGGGGGTTGACGTTCGTTAGCTGGTTGCAACGGAACAACAATTTTTTTTTCTTTGTGTTAACATCATGCCATAAGAGATGACTACTATGATGAGAACTATCCATCAGCAGAGCCATGGAACTTATCAGTGAAATTTGATAGGACGATTCTTCAATCAAAAAATTTACTTCTTTGAAAAATCGGAAAAAGCGACATAAAAAATACACTGCTCACCAAATTTTATTGAAAACAAAAATGAAATTAAGATTCTCATTCTCATTTCTTATCTTCGAAAAATATGGAAAGAAGGTGATATTTTGATATAAAAAACGCCCTGAAAATGATCACAGATAGTTTCACAACATCCTGTGTTACAACAAAAAAATATGATAAAAATATTTTTTTATTCAATGTGGTGGACAATGTCCTTTTTTGAATGGAAATGTTTCTAACTCGAAATACCTGTTTTTGTAATAATACTTCGAAACCTAAGATAAGATTCAAAAATCGTATCAAAACTGAAATATAAGGACAATGAAAATGATGATCGATGTAAGCTCTCATGTATTCACTTTTCTCAACTTTTTCAACAGACGTCCTGCTTCAAATGGGTACACTCAACTCTAACACTTAACTTTGTTTTTACTCAGTATCTTTTTTGTGAATCCATTTTTCCACACAAAGTTCTTTGTTGTCTAAGATTGTCCAATTTCATTTACTCCAAAATTATTGAACATTAATTCCATAAAAATATTTCAGTCATTTCATATTGAACTTTCAAAGCGCAGGTGTGTCATCTCGGAAAATACAGAATTAAATTAAATCAACTATTAAAATCCGTTGATAAAAGAGGAACAGTTTGAGGAGTTCAAAGTATGGGGGATGTTTTATTGCATTGAGAGATATATTTTGATTTCAATTAAACTGTTTTATTAAATCAACCCCTTGGAATGCTATTAACAGCCCTCGGACTCAACTAAAACACGGAAGGGTAGCGTGCAACCCTTGTACAAGTCCGGGGTGCAATATTGCATAGTCTGATAAACCAATTCCGAACTGAAATGAGGGTTATTTGTTGGATTTGAAGCGAATGGTGTTTCCGTAATTGTTTTTCCAAAAGAAAAAAAAAAGAATGCAATTTGTTTTGGAAATATAGGCAAGAATGTATCAACAAAGGGGGCCATAGAAGGCCAATTGATCTGCGGAAAATTTAGAGGAAAAATTTGGGATGTAACCCAAGAGGTGAAATAGGTCACAAATGGTTGTGCAATTGTTGTTTTGTTGTAGGAGTACATGAACTCAGCCCCCAGATTCTATTTCACGAATTCGATTGTCGAGTAGCTCAGACTGTGACTGTAGAATGCGCTGTACCGAAAATATACGCATATTCTAAACAATTCGATAATCGAATTCGTGAAATAGAATCTGGGCTCTGAATCTAATAGCATTCTTCTGTCGAAAATTGACCATTGGATAAAGCACTCAGGCCAACAGGAAAGGATAAATAAATTTAGAAAAACAATCAACTGAACAAAAAAATCCTTAAGAATCAAGACAACAATATTGGATGATTATAAAATGAAAATAAAAGACGTCCTCTTGGTGGAGCAAAAGCAAAATGGTTGGAGATTCGGAGAAGGAAAATGCTTGTGAAATACACAGAAATACTGGTAAGATAGAAAAGTTCCAATAATATTAGGAATTCTGGAAAAAGAGTCTACGTACAACAGCTGGAATTATCAATCATGGGATACATAGATACTCTCGAGATGAAAGAGACGACAGAACCCCTATGCACATACTTTCAGAAACTTCATGCCATACACTTGAGATCATAATATGAAATAGCCCATTGTTGGCGTTTCCATAACAACAAAACCGAAGCACTGCATAATTATTGGTGTTATCAACTCACATAACAAAAATAGTTTTATTGTTGATTGTTATAGTATAAACAGTTCAGATTTATTAAATATTGAATATAATGGAATGCGAAGATTTAGAGTTGGAAAATACACCTCCAGAAATTGTTCAGAGAGCAATAGATGTTTGCAATGCTTTGTTACCAAGCACATCAAAAAAAAATATGAAATCGCTTACAGAAACTTCATGGACTGGAAAATGAAAGCCAAGGTAAATCGATGTTCCGAAAATACCTTATTAGTTTATTTTGAAGAGTTGTCAAGAGGATTGAAATCATCAATATTATGGTCTCAGTACTCGATGCTGAGGAGTAACTCAATTATTAATAAATAATAGTTTAAAAAACTAAAAAACACGCTTTAATAGCTAACCGAACTAAAAAATAGAAAATAATTTTTAATTACAAAGAGTTTATATTACGGTAGTAGAAGGCTAAACAATCGTTCATAGTCAATCAGCTCAAAATAAAATTATAATAAAATTTGAGTGATTAACAGAATAAAGTAATTCAGAGTAAAATCGTGGGGTGCTTGATATATTATATATTACAATCATTCTATCGGTAATTCTCTTTGAGAGGAGACTTATGAAATGTAGTGAAATGCACCCCACGCTTTTTACTCTGAATTACTTTATTCTGTTAATTACTTAAATTTTATTATAATTTCATTTTGAGCTGATTGACTATGAATGACTGTTTAGTCTTCTACTACCGTAATATAAACTAATTAATTAAAAATTATTTTCTATTTTTTAGTTCGGTTAGCTATAAAAGCGTGTTTTTTAGTTTTTTAAACTATTATTCATTTTTCATTTTTTAGTTCAATTTATCAATTAGTTTCTAGTGGAAATGTGATATTTCTTACGAATCATTCCGCAATCTCATCATTTCATTTGAATTGAAATTTAAATCATCTTTCCAACAATCTGTTCAGGCCAGTCTCAAATTACCTACACAGTAGGTTTCGGCTGGCACCTGTCAGAAAACAACTACTCCCCTGGCTAATACCACGAAGGACATTGAATTATATCCGACCAGGTGCCAGTGCAGGTTTCTTCACAGAAGTAAATCCTGCATTTGCTTTCGTCGATACAAATGAAGGAATTGATTTCCAATTATAGGGACGGACACACTTGCAGACCGGTTTCGGGTTATTTGGCCACTCGTCAGTGCAAGGCAGTGCCATCATCAACATAAAGTCGATGATTTCCCATAATTAAAAATCAAACTCCTACACAATTAAATTTGTTAACTTTATTTTAGTTGGTGAGAATTTATGATTGAATATGTTTTAACTATAACTAATTCCTTTTTACCGACTGTAAAACTGAAGCTGTGTAGAAATTGTCCTTGAACAGACGTAATCCTTGAACGGCCGTAATTGGGAGATATTCTTGGCACAGAGAGAGGTAACCGTGGAATATACTTACACAATTAAGACCCTATCAGCCATTTTTCCAAAGGTCTAATTAAATTTTAAAGCTTTATTATTGTTTACTCAATTTTGTTCCATAATATAAATAGATTGAAATTTGTGTTCTGATTATTTTGTTATAATTCAGATGCCTTTTGTAAATCACGGTTATCATATTATATGTTACATAAATATCATATACAGTAATTTGCATGTATCAGACTCATGTACACCTACGCATGTAAGATAAGGAATGAACATTGTGAGAACGCAACTACCCTGAAAACGTTTCTGCCTCCGTTGTGCTGTGCCGAGTGCCCGAACGAAAGAACGAAAGAGTAAGTCCGAAACTGCAGGCATGCGCAGAACGCGCGTTAGCTCTATCTTTTTTACTCCACTACAGAGGATCTATAAAATAATTTATTAATCCTGGTGGTCCTTATTAGGATAATGGAAAACTATGATCAAATTATTGCATTGTCATCGGTCCTTGATACGTATGCAAAGTTTCAAATTAATCAGACTTCTGGAAATTGGTGAAAATTATGCTCAAAGATTCCGTTACATACATAGTTACAACCCAAGCTAATTTAATCCTGGTGGTCCTTATAAGGATAATGGAAAACTATGATCAAATTATTGCATTGTCATCGGTCCTTGATACGTATGCAAAGTTTCAAATTAATCAGACTTCTGGAAATTGGTGAAAATTATGCTCAAAGATTCCGTTACATACATAGTTACAACCCAAGCTAATAAAAGCGTGTTAAAATAAAAAAACTGTGTTGATTTATCAAAATACGTAAAACTACATGCATTTTTGAAACCCAAATCTGGAAAATATGCTCCAGAACAGTCAAAACCATCAACTTCTGAAGAAATCCAACAATTTTTTAAAGATGCACTTTATGAAAAGTATTTGCTGATAAAGGTATGAATAGAAAATTTTTGAATTGTTATCGAAAAATGAATGTTTGGTTTTGATTTCAGACTGCTTTAGCTATTGGCCTTACAGGAGCACGCCGTTGTGATGAACTTTGAAAATTAAAAATTGATGACATGGAAGATCTTAATTCGGCCCTTTTAATAAATTTACCAGACAGTAAAGCCAAGGTTCCTAGAAATTTCACAGTCACAGGAGAATTCTACCAAATTTTCAAAAAATGTGTGAAGTTTCGACAATGCACAAATGAAACACGTTTTTTTTTTTATTACAAAAATAGCAAATGTACGATACAGCCTGTGGGGATAAATGGAACCATGGCGGAAGAAATAGCGAAATTTTTGCAATTACCGAACCCTGAATTATATACTGGTCACTGTTTCCGAAGGTCATCTGCGACTATTTCAGTTAATAGAGGGGCAGATCTTTTAACTTTAAAACGCCATGGGGGTTGGAAATCTAGCAATGTTGTTATCGAAAATTCCATAGCTAACATAATAAAAATTTCAAAAAGTATAGTAGAATCCATTCAGCCTCCAGCGCTATTAGAACCTGAACACAACAACGCTGTGGAAGCTCAGTACGTTTCCCCATTAACTTCAACTTCGACCGCAGCTAATATTTCAATTACCGAGAACATGTTGAAACAAAACAACCTACCAGGAATTACTTCACAAAATTGTTCAAATATAACTGTTAATTACTAAGTTAAATAAGATATAAAAATGAGTTAATGACATACAAGTATTATTTATTATGTATTTCAATTTTCAATACTTGAAAACAACGCAACCGTAGAAAAAAAACAGTGTAAAATGCTTAAAAAAATGATACATTCTTCACTTGTTGTACAACATACTTGTTTTCTTATTGTGTCATCAGTTTGCTTTACACCGTTTCTCTGGAAACCGAACTAAAAACGAAATGAAAATTTCCATACGCTAATCAACTCTCGACTATTTTCGCTCATTGAATATCAAACATGCCATTGTTAACGTTCATCCCCCGCGGAGCAATACGACAGCTAGGCACAAAAGCGCAGAGGACACTCGAAATGTTTGTTGTTCATTAACATGGATCAAGCGAAGTTTCGATTCGGACGTAGGGTGTGCCGATGACGATTATTCCGATTATTACGGACGCGTTCTGAGAATTAATGAATAATCTGCCGTACGTGATCCGGCGCTAATTATAAAACAACAATGAGAGAAAGTGAAAAATACTTTTGTTATTCGTAGATGTATGTGAACAAATTTGCATTGGGATTGAATTCCGAGTTTTTGAAATGTACTTTTTGCAGAGTATTCTGGTTGGGATGGTAGTGATTCTAACCCTTCAGAAGGCAATTGATTGACCAAAAGTCTAAACCGATTACATCCATTAATTATAGTTTTGAGAAATTAGCAAAAAACTGATGTGAATTTGTTACACTAGGAACGAAATAGCGTGTGTTTTCATTTGAAATAACAGTAATTTTGCTGAAGTTTTTCAGAATTTGTTGCGTAGTTTTGGGTTTGTAGCCTACCACAATCTGAAAAAATTAGAAATAATATTGAAATCTATACAAGTGTAGAAAGGCAGATTTTCAATCCACCCCGAAAAGTTGCTGCGTCTATTAAAAACTGTTTTTTTTTTGGATAGAAAAAGTCCAATTAGTCAGCAACTTCTCGTATAACTCAAATTTGTAGGCAATCTTCGTAATAGTCATTTGTCAAATATTTCAAATTTGACAAAACATTTTGTCCTTCAGAAGGGGGAACCATCCGCGATCCATATCAAGTGAACTCATAGATATGCATTTTTCACCAGACAGCATGATAAAAGCAGATTCCTTTGATTTTCGTTTCCTGCCATTGCTCTCTTTCGTCATAATTTTAGTGTCGTTCCATTCTTCTGTGTGATCTCCATCGACAGTAAGAGAGTGTTCTGATAATTTAGAACCACCTATCTGTCTGTTCCTGATGTACATCTTGTGTTCACTCTTTCGCACTTCCAATGGTCGAGACGTTTCACCGATATATTTTTGACCGCACGAACAAGGAAGTTGAGAGATAAAATTTTTGTGTTTTTAGTTGTGTTATTTGGTTTGGTATGTATCAGTATTGACCTCAAAGTATTTGTTGTTTTGACTGTTGTTCTAACATTATACCTGTTGCAGATCCGTTTTACCTTTCCAAACAAACGAAGGACATAAGGTTTGATAAATCCAAAGTGTTCGGTACATATAAAATTTCCAGTGCGTTGAGCCACGCAACGTTTCCCTGTTAATAGGGACAGCGAGCCCTACAGCAAGATGCTAACAATAATTAGTGTCTGGTATATGGGTTGCGTGAAAAAAAATATTTTTATACACCCGTGCTATAATAATACACTCATATGCCCATAATTTGTTGCATAATGAGGGACATCATAAAATGAATTGAAAATCTGTACCGTAATACAGACAGATGACAGATTTTCAATCAACTGGGAATCCAATTCAGTGGCGGCATTTTCAATACAATATTGAACTCTATTGAGACTAGCAATAATGAAATAAAAGTAAATATTAATATATACAAATATAAATGTAATATTAATAGTTCTTTATTTTTTATCGGGGGTAGAAAAATTGGGTAGGCAACTCTCTTGTAATTGTTATTGATATACTCGCATAAACCATACGAAACTCACCTTTGGCCCATTTCGTATCCCGGTTAATGTAAATATATTACATGATCGTTGCATATATACTATATATAATATTATCTTTGTATATAGACTTTATGTGATGCAGCGGCCGGCATGCTATATCAGCAATTGAGTAATTTTTTCTGATCAGCCTTTTTTGAGAGTAAGAATCAACCAACTGTGAATGTCAATAAATGGTCTGAAGACTCTGAAGTATCAGAATGTGAAAAAATGTTTTGTCAATTGTTGTTTTTTCCTTAAAATCAGACAAACTTCCTGAAGGTATAAAATGAAACCATGTACTCAATCTCTCACCACGAAGCGGAATCGTGAAATCACAGCAGAATGGTTTCTGACAAAAGTCTTAGGAGTGGAGTTCTGAGAAAAATAGATGACAATAACGTTTATGTGTCATGGGAAATTCGAGTAAATGATGAACAGCCTAATTAGGAACATAACATAACTACCACTTTTAGGTAGGAGTGATCAAACATTTATATTTTTATCGATTTTCAAGTCCTAAGCATAATATAGTGAGTTAGTCAGAATCTAATTTTCAGCACCTGCTCTCCATGTTCAATATTGCTGGTGTATTATGATAATCATGAGCTGTACGTGAATTGCCCGAATGAAATCTTAGAATTCATTTACAATTGAAATTATTACGAAAATGCTTGAGGCATGTGTTGATTAATCTTGATGAGAGATTGGGTTTTCACATACCATGACATGTATTCCAGAGTTGAATTTTTCAGTCTCGTTTTTTGATGAACTGGATGAGAATAGAACACAAAAAGTATTTTGAAATCGTGGATTCCTTTTTCTCGTGTGAATGCAAACTTTCAGATTCCTCTAAAAAGTGAAACTTCTTAAAATTGGATCATTTTTATAAAAGCGAAGGTTTTTCAACTCTCCAATGGTTATTATGAGGATTAAAATCTCCACCATATGATGCCAACAACTCTCTTCGAATCAGTTCAGAATATTTCTCCTGAACTGAAACTTTTGGGAAGTATCTGTAGGTAATAAAGTTCATTTTTTCTTTGAGGTTAACAGTCTTTCGGACCTGTCATACAAAACTTACCATGAAATAACATGAAATAAAATAAAAATGACATGGAAACAAAAGGAAATTTCAATAGTTTGATATTCGAGTTATGCGAATTTGAAAAAACGCAAAATTACTCCTTGTCAAGTATGCCAATGGTTCCGTTTCATGTTTGGATGGATCATATATCTTATAAATGATTTTTACCAATACACTCTCTTCCAGTCTTAGGCCTAGGAACTCTTCGAAACAGAAAATAATCAACTGCATTCCAAACATTGACTATTTCTGAATTAGTAGCATTTGGTCGAGATAAATGGATGATAGTTGTGACACGGCTGATAAAATTGCTTCTGTGATTGTAGATTAAACCTAACGATGTTGTGCATTGTAATATTAGTTTTTATAGTCCCACTTCAAACCGTTCATCACGTATTTGACAGCCCATTTAGGATACATTATGAATCAATGGCGGCCACATCAGAAATTGTTTTTGAATGATGGGATATGTAACATTAGACCTGTTTAATTTGTTCTCATGAACTAAATACTTGGAATGGAAGTTTGTCTTTCAAAAATATTCATTTTACAAAGTACAAGCTTAGGACGACTTTCTCTAACAAGGGTTACAAATGGAATCAATAAAATATAACAGGAAAAGGGACTTATCGCTCTGAGAGTATAGATAACGGAGCAGCAGAACTGTGGGAACGGTCGATACGTAACTCATGACTACATTCAATTGCCCAAAAACAAAATATGATATTTTTAGAAAATCGTTAAAAAAAGGCTCAAACCTCGTGCTCACAATTTTCGCTCGTGCGTAATAGCTTATTCTATCCTTCTTCTTACGTAATGTATGTACTATTTCTTTAATATGGGTTGTCTGAAAAACGGTTGGTTGGATCTGAAAAGCACAAGGGCCTAACTTTATCCTTCTTGAATGCTAAATTCCAAATTGTTCATCAAAAATATCGAATTTATGATCATTGAAAGTGTGTTACAATCCTCAATTATCACCTTTTATCAAATGAGTAACCTTCATTCTGGAACCAAGAAATAAATCCGTGATTCTCAAAATGCTATAACTCACTGATTGTGGAGGACAAAGCTCATATATGGTGAATAGGGAATTGGCATAACATTCAAATTTGCATAAAATATTTTCTGCTCAAATTTTAATCAGCGTTACTTTATAACCAAAATTATTATTTTTATTCAGTATTTATTCCAACCTATAAAATATTATATGAAAGTAAAAATTAGGGATGGAAACTTAAACCCACAAAACGCTTCATCACTGTTCGGAAGGAAATGTTACCTCACAAAACGATAGTATATTTTGCATCAAATCTCGATTTTACGTAAGCAGAGTTCAGAGGAGTGAATGCTGCAAGGCTCAAATTAAATTAGTGTTTTACATTTCACTTCGAACAATAATTTCAATATTTTCTTGCCTATTTATATTTTTTTCTACGTTATAAAAATGTGAATTAATAATTTGAGAAATAAAAAAATAATCCTGCATATTCCTTATTTCAACATCCTGTTCGTAGTCAACACCTGAAAAAAGAATGTGTGTTCCTCTAATATATATATATATATAAATATATATATATATATATATATATATATATATATATATATATATATATATATATATATATTCATGTAGAAATTGATGTTTTCACGGATCTTCGATATGCAAGATGAATTATCTGGGTTTTTATCCGTTAGGTATCTTCTGATTTGTTCGACGTTTCGAATTCCATTTCGAAATCATTCTCAAGAACTGTGAGACGAATATCTGTCTATACCGTCCTGGTCAATCACTCCCCTTACGAAGTAACCAAGCAAGAGTAAGCAAAGACTTCAATCGTCTGTTCTCCATGGAAACTGGTATTTATAATGATTCTCTCCAGTTACTATTCGACTAGGTCCGATATTATTGATGATTATATCGTCAGCCGCTCTCTAAGGTTGTATCCTGCCCATCCAGGTATTATGTAGAAATTGATGTTTTCACGGATCTTCGATATGCAAGATGAATTATCTGGGTTTTTATCCGTTAGGTATCTTCTGATTTGTTCGACGTTTCGAATTCCATTTCGAATTCATTCTCAAGAACTGTGAGACGAATATCTGTCCATACCGTCCTGGTCAATCACTCCCCTTCTACATAATACTTGGATGGGCAGGATACAACCTTAGAGAGCGGCTGACGATATCATCATCAATAATATCGGACCTAGTCGGATAGTAACTGGAGAGAATCATTATAAATACCAGTTTCCATGGAGAACAGACGATTGAAGTCTTTGCTTACTCTTGCTTGGTTACTTCGTAAGGGGAGTGATTGACCAGGACGGTATGGACAGATATTCGTCTCACAGTTCTTGAGAATGAATTCGAAATGGAATTCGAAACGTCGAACAAATCAGAAGATACCTAACGGATAAAAACCCAGATAATTCATCTTGCATATATATATATATATATATATATATATATATATATATATATATATATATATATATATATATAGTATTCGTCAACAGCTTCAAGAGGATATGTCACTAGACCCCCATTTGATTTTTTTTCACAGATGACGCACAGTCGCAATCTTGAAATTTTCATCTGTCAATTTCACAATATCACTCCAAAATATAGTATTCATGCATCAATTTCATTATCCCAATTTTCAATTTTTTGAGTCGACCCGTTCGGAAAATGAAAGGGAGAGAATATTAAAGAAAGAATAGTTTATAATGATATTTTTTTGCTGTAACTCGTTTTTTTGCGAAATATGAATGAATTAACGTTAGGTATAAGTTTTTGCTTTGAACATGACATTTATGTTCCCTTGTTCTTCTCATCTTTCAGTGAATTGTTTATAAAAATTGTAATCAAGATCGGACATTTTTTTGTTTTTCAACTCTTTGATTTGAGCTTTGAACAATTCTGTCCGTTAGCTTCCAGGAATGCGCCTGATGATGAAGTATCAGTCGATCCCGAATCTTTCTTCTCGAATCGATTTCACTTTTGATCGATTGACAAACTCAAAAAAGCGATTGTTCAACTGCTACCTGGTGTCGACCCCCTGAACATCAAAGCCTATCACTCTTCAAGCCCAATAATGCATCGAGTCTCGTCGACACAAATTAACACATCACTGCATGCGGAAATCATAAATTTTCCCTAAATGTCTAAATATTATATTGAATCTCCCATGCCTCTTCATCCTGAATGGGCTGTGATTTCAATCGGGGCGCTCTCAATAAATCATCTGTCGATCTATCGGGGCATTATGTTATTACTGTTATTTGCAGCCTTGATTTCAGCATCCTGTTTAGTCAAACAAATGCACAATAGGCCCTTTTTGCACCGGTCAGTCGGATCACAATGAGATGTTAGGCCCTATATATTACAGCCCCATGAGCACAATTACTACAAAGTTAAGTACTGGTGTAGTGCACAAGTGATTCGAACTTTCGAAGTATGCTTTGAAGAGAAGATGGAATTAAAGGAAGATATTCATGCCAACAGATCCGTATTGAATTGAATTTACAGTTATGTCTGATCCATTATGAAGTACAAGAGAGAGTGTTTGTGAATTAAGTTGAATATTTCCCTCATATATAAAATGTCCCATAAGAGCAATGCAATTATCGAAAACTTACAGCGGTTATTGCATTGTATCAAGTCACTATAACAACACATTTGAAACCGTATCGCTAGACGTCAGTAGTAAACAACACAAATAAATGTCAGATAGACTTCAAAAATAAAAAAACATTTCGCGTTTAGGTGAGTACTCCATATAATCTAGAGAGGAAACTATAAATGAACAAAAAATAACATTTCCGCTGAGACTTTCTTTATTGGCGTGGAATATTCCAAAGCACTTTTACATGGGCGCATAATAATGACCAGATACTTTTGCATGGGGGCGTGGTCAACTTATACAATCGCCAATTCGGTTATTTTCATATTTTGTAAAAAAGCCCTCTCGCCTATGGACTCGGGCACTTTCGCCAAAATATGAAAATAGACTCTTGCAATTATAATTAGATATCACGCTTTATAGAAAATTATCGGTAATTTTTATGCACTCGTGCAATTATAACCGAAAATATACTTGCAAAAAATTCCTTCTATTGGAGGCGAAGCAAAAATTGAACCCATAATAATGTTGAAATGAATATGAAGATGCGAAATAGCAGAAAAATCGAACATGTTAAAGAGAAGTTATGGAAAAACTTCGAAACCAAGTTTCAAGTTGAGGTTGCTGATTTGATTTCAACATAAAACATAGGAGAAAATCAGATATTTTTCAGTGATTATTACTTCCTTGACCCATTTTTTTAAGTAACCATAATCACTGGAAAAGGATGAATTTAGGAACGTCTAGATGAGAGGATTTTAACCCTGTAGATCACTTTTTGAAAATGAAAAATTGTTGAAATTGTTTTCTATTTTTAGGAAAGCCATATACAGGGGTAATATCGTCTTCTCACGATGTTAAGGACGTTTCAAATATCAATTCAGAAATGAAACTGTTCGAAAATATGTAGGTATTGGCGATATGGACAGAAAAACAGAAAAATGCGTTGATTGAGGGTTATTGAATCCTTTTCACAAGCTGAATAAGAGAGAAAATTCCACACCAACCGTTCTCGACCAAGGAAATGTGTATTTCTTCTTTGCGTTACCATGACCACCCTGGTATTTACCGTGATTTTTTTTTTTCGTAGGGAGAACCTAAGCAGGGAATAGTATTTTGCTCGACATAAGACGACCCTTACCTTCTTTGAACAGAAGTAAATAAAATGTAATGTTTAAATTCGGTAGTAGAGCAATTCGGCAAACTAATGAAAATACAATATTGAGCCACATCTTTATTTACGAGCCTCTTGACAACTTCACTATCACTATTATTATTTAAAAAATGATATCTATCATGTGTGGCTCAGAGTACGGTTCTTGCCAGCCTTGTTGTTTCATTGCATTACTGGCCTTTTGGGGCGTTGATATATATTTCTGTGGTACTCATTTTACTTTACTTTGATCGCAGAGAATTTGTTATTTTTCGAATCTGGTGAACCTGAAATAAATAGAAATTTGGGATTATATTAACTGTAGGTGTTTATTGAAATTTTTTACAAGAATGCCAGGTGGCAGGCAGCGGTAGCCTTGCATTGTTTCAAAATTTTCGTGATCTTGAGAAAATTTCCGGAAATAATTCAAATATAAATAAATATTTTTCAATATTTTATTTATATTTTATGTACTTTTTTATCATAAAATGAGACCGAAAAGTTCACTGAGGAAAACGTAAGAATGGCCAAAAAGTTGGTAGAAGCCATTTGAATTTCTGAAAATAGCCATTTCAGCTGTTTTTTTTTTTATAATTTTATCTCGAAAGGAGTTTGTTTTTTGTAACAATTTCCAAAAATAAAGTGTTCGTGATCATCCAGTTCACCGAAAAAAATTGTTCGTTTATTGCTTTTTAATGCAACTGATAAAATCGACCGATACTTGATAAAAATTCATGATATATATGTGTGACATCCACTAAAAAGTTAGTAGTCAAGGGTCTTGATGTTTTTTGTTGCTGTTGAAGGAACAAACATCCATATCAGTGGCATGTTTTGATCGGTTAAACGGTATTTTTCGGCACTTTTGTAGGGGTGATGAGGAAATGATAAGGAGAAAAACAAACATCAGTCGATGTATGGTTGCAAAAAAAAGGTAAATTATATAATCCGCTCCTACTTTCCACTGATTATTTTGTTCCTGACCGTTTCATTTATTTGAGGTCATTTCTTGGAAAATTCAGAGTCGCTAGAAGTTGAAATAGAATTGTATTTAACATATAATAGTTTCAATTTATAACAACGTAGGTTTCGGCATTTTTGTCATATTCAGGTTGCTAATACCAAATGAAGGAAAGTTGTCATAGTCAGTAAGTGAAATCTTCAAATTAAATTCAATTCAATTTTGAAAATACGATTTTGAAAATAATGGACAACTGCTATGGAAGAATATTATTATGCACCATCGAGATTTCTGGAATATCTTGCAGGTACTGGTTTTTCGATAATATATAATATCAAATTCCCGCAAAAGTTTCGAAAAATATTGACTATTGAAAATTTTTGGTGTGCACCATTTGGTCCCTTTCTTGAATATTTCTCAATAATCATGTGATATTCAAGATACAATGGGCCACCAGAATTGAACTATTTCATTTATGAGTGGGGTCATTTTTTCCAAACTACTTTTGGACTATCTCGCGAAAACGAACAAGAAATGAGTACGATTCCAATTAGAGAAAAAACACACTAACAATGACCTCTCGCAATCCTCGCCTAAAGAGCGAAGGGCCATTCACGAATCGAAATCTCGTCGAACCAACAATGACGATATGCGTAAAACTGACGGTTTTTTGTGTATCAGAGCGGCAAACGGAGAGTCGCGTTGTTTCGCCGTAACGAGCTTCGAGGGTGGCATTTCAGGGGCGCGACCCTCGCCAAATTAAAGGGCGACCTTTCGCTTGAATTAGACGCCGACGCGGGGCGAAGATTCCTTTTGACTCCCTTCGTCTCGCTATCTCTAGATGGGGTGCGTCTTTGTCGGTCTCGGCAGAGAAATTATTCTCGAAGTATAAATAAAGCTATTATTTATATAAGGTCCGGTATGGAGGCAACAGAATTAGGGCGTATGAAATTTAGAAACTATTGTACGTCATCGACGACGATATGAAATGAACGCGATGGTACCAATCCATTGATGGAAATGCATTGGAACGTTAATATTGAATTTCAAATTCGGCGCCTGTTATTCTTTGGCATGTGGTTGGCAGCACTCTAGACGTTGCAGCAATTTTTTGAAGTCTGTTATTTAACAATTGATAATTGTCATTCAAAAGTGACAGTTCTCTGCTTAGGTTTTTTTGGAACTTCAATTTAGATTATTGTCATTAAAAACTGCGTTTTAAATGACAACTATTTAGAAAGTTTCAGTATCAGGCTCTCCGTGAATATGCCGAAAGAGTTAAAAACTATCGCTGGTCAAAGTTGGTGACATCTTCAAGTAGTTATTTCGAAAGAGTGCGGGAAAATGATGTCCTTTCGCATCCCTTAACGGCTGTTAGAGAGCTAAATTGAATATAACGTAGTGAATTATATTTATAATCTAGAGTATTCTAGAGTCAGATATTCATTGTAATCGTGTTGCAGCAGATTTGGAGTCAAGTAGGTATACTGTCAGTAAGATTTCTCAAATTATTAGAGATAATAAAGCTCACAAACCACCAGAACGCTTACAAATACTACAGTACTGGATTATGCGTGATATTAAGTAGCATTTGCAGTTTATAAATATGAGAAGATCTCGATTTTGAATAGTTTGGATGTAGCTATTCAAAATATATGATTCGAACCTTCGGAAGGGCATATAACTCTAAGTTCCTTATTGGAAAAATAGGAAGGAACTTTTTAATGTATGAGCTTTAACATTTCAATGAATGATATACACGTACTTATTAACACAGGTTTTTGGAAATTTTCGATTTTCCTTCTTTCATATTCAACATGCCACTTTGATTTATATCTAATAAATTTCCATTTTTCCATAACAATCTGGTTACAGTGTACTTCATAATATAACCACCCCAATGATAACGTGCAACAGTTCTCAAATTGTATTAGCTATAGCTCTCTGTAGAGTCCAGTATTTTGATTGGAAAGTTGTCGTTGTCGTACTGTTTGAGAATGATTTTTCGTCAAGGATATATCCTGCAATTTTTTGTTGAAATTAAAACAAAAACTTAATTTTTTACACCACTAATTGATTTTTTATAGTATGATGATTTGGTATTACTAAAAGTCTTTTTACAGAATGTTGTTACTAGAAAATCGCTATGGAGGAAATAAATTTTAATTATTTGCGTCAATAACACATTTTGATGACATAACTATTGAAATTGCATATAAATTTGTGACCGCCGAAATATATGAATATTCGTCGATTATACATAAAATTATATTTATACAGGGGTTGGTTAGATGATACGTAAGCGGGGGATATGTGTTTTTGATTGGAACTGCCTCGGATTGACGATAGTGCATACAGAAACGACATGAAACATATTTCTTTTTGATTATACAAACAGAACGAAATAACCAAAGAAGTTTACAAGTTCAGTGAAAGTTTTTCGATGAACATTTTGATTCTCATCCTCAACAACTTTTTGTTTCTGTAGAGACAATATTAATAATGATAATGATAGTTTATACCAGTTAACAAATAAAGCGAAAAAGCAATAAAGGAAAATTGGAGAAGGTTTAGTTTATTCGATTGTAAATCTGAATGCCGGTTGGTATCAACACATTATGGGTTCAGCACCACATACCAGCTCATTTGCATTGCGATCACAAATAACATAAAACAAAAAGCAAGGGGAAGGGTGTATGAACTTAGATGATCAAATTTCAATAACATCAACAGTGAATAACATTATTATTTCAAATTCATCACTTCCATCGTATTATAGAAAAAGAAATTTCGAAAGAGCTGAAGAAACATATAAAATCTTCTTGTGAAAAGAGATCGGACGATAAGTGTTTTAAATGTCATTATTTATAATTTTTGCGCACATTTCATAGGTGTTTATATCGAGAATGTAACACAATGACCAATATAATGATTGCAGATTGAAGTTTTCTAATTACTGTCAGCAATGAATGCAATGAATAAGGAAAAGAGAAGGGCAGGATGTCATTGAGACAGAAAGATCAATAAATATTCTTTTCTTCGTAGTTTCCTGGGTTTCTAACCTACCACAATCTGAAAAAATTACTATCAATATTGAAACTACGAAGAAGTTTTTTTATCTACCACAAAATAATGACTTTATAAAACATTTCATGAAGGCGTTATTCGAAATTTTTAATCATATTTATGATAATCAGTTATTCAAAGTTGGTTTTAGACCAGAACATCTTCAAAGGGTGTGAATTGAAGACATTTTTTTGTTCTGGGTTAACGCTATCTGAGCTATCAGAGCTAGGGGAGTTCTGATCAAAATCACTCTTAAACCCATTTCGAATTCAAGAATTCCCCTTCAAAACAATATGATATTTTCATGAAGAAACCTCTGAAACAGATTCTGACACATGATCAGTATAGAAATATATAAATATATGGCATTATGTTTTCTGATACTGGATCTTAACAACTTACAACATGACATTTTAATGATTCTATTGGATGTGAAAATGAACTTCCTCTCTGAATTTCAATACAGTTGAGGAAAATCCGTATCAATAAAATCAAGATTTACACTATACAGAACATGTTTTTCGCTATAGGATTTCTATATGATAGCTTACAATAGCTCATTGTACTGAAAATCTTATAGAAAAGTGAAGAAGTACTTTCTTCTGTCAAAAACTGTTTGTTTATCTTATTGATTCATCACGAGATAGCTGGTTACCATCAATCTGATAGATATTCGAATTTTTCAAATTACACCAAGATCTAGTCAGGTGATTAAAAAAACGAGTCACTTTAAATATAATTATGAAGTGTACGTCTTGGAGGAAATGAATAACATACTTGTGGTAGGGCTTTCAATTTTTTAACCTTCTATTCACACTTAATCATACCAGTTGGAAAGTGTTGGAAGTCAATGAAGGTGAACCTTGAGAATTATAACGAGATTGCAATTGCCCTCATGGTAGTAACGTGGAAGGTAATCTAGGAAGGAGCAAATCTTGGTGGAGGTGTCACGCAGCCTAAAAATCAAAGCCTACATTACGATGAATCTTAAAAATTTGTATGCTCGTTTTTTTCTTCATTTTGGGGGAAGGGGTGGGCCACCCTACCGCAGTTAAAATTTTTGCCTGATGATGAATCAAATATAATTCGAAATTTTGAACCAAATTATCAGTTTCCTTAGAATCTTTTTCTACAAAGATTGAGAAAATTTCAATATTGTTGAAAACTCATTTCCTCGATCCAACATCAGAAGTGCCTTTGGATTGTATTTATCCTTCCTCCGAACCGTGCTCAATCCCCGACAAACTGATTAAATCCCAGTGGTTTGAATGACGAATCCGTTCCTTATGTTGGAAAAAGGCGTTGAACCAGAGCGATGCTCAATCGAAACGTTACATTCACCAGTTTCTGCCCGGGGCAGTATTTTAATTCCTGCTGTTTATTCACTCTGTCGTCTCCCACGCAGATTTCTTCTGTCCCTCGGGATACATTACCGTTTGATTGTCATTCGTAGTTATATCCCAAATCCTATTCGCTAATCCGATTTAGTTGCTAATGCATAGAAAGCACCTGTAGGGGAGCATATTCGGAAATGTATGCCAATCGCCATTAGCATCTTTTTCAACGAACAATGTACGGTTCTTGAGAAACCTACCAAGGAACTACCTGTCGTCATTTTCACACGATAATGTTTATTCGAGAGCGTAAGTTTTCATAAGTGAGGTTCAAGTATACAGAGTGAATTTAGTACAATTTCGATGAGATTTTTTCCATGGGTGAGCCAATTATTGCCAAGTTGAAAAATTTGATTTTCAGTAGATCTATTATTGAGTCTATTAGTATGTAACTGTATTCGCTCGAACAACAACGAAGCAATGAAGAAAACCGTAAATGTTATGAATATTCCCTAAAGTGGCGTTGTTCTAGATATTACCAGCAGAAATTTCGATTATTGTTGGAGTACGGATATTAAATAATTCAATGTTATTGATTGTGTTCTCTGCTTAGTGGTTATTCCACTATATTTGATATTCATTCTGTCGAACCACTCCTTGGGCCGAAGATCTAAACTGAAATGAAAGCAATAAATCTAAGAAAAAAAACTGTATTGTACTGATAATTAAAAAATTGGACTGAAAATTTAAGGGTTCGGACATTGAATGAGAAATTAATATAGAAAACCAGTAAGTAAAATCAAAACAGAATTGTAAAAAAAGAAAATATTCAAAAACGTTTTGAGTGGGATGCTATAAAGAATGTATCTGCCTTAGTATTTTCTACTTATTTTCAATTTGATTATTATTTGATTGGATTGTTTGTTATTACTTTTTCATTCAATTTCAGTTCATATTTCCAATAGCAGTGTTAAGGATGCTGTGGTTAAAATACTAAGCATGAGGCAAGCTTGTAGGTATCATCAAGGCAATATTAAGAACATGGCAATAATTGGTTCACGCACCCAATTTTCTTTCAGCATTTCATTTTCTTTTCATGTTGAAATAAAAATGATGAAAAGAAAAATTTTCATCAAAGTCAAAATATGTTTCTATGCGGAAACGCTATCTGTGAACATTGTGAACTCATGAAAAATTAAGCGTCCTGCATTATGTCATATTTTTGATTCCATGGAGATTTCTCCAGTTTGCCAGACCTTTCAATTATTTATACAATCATAGAATTGTAGAACAATGAAATTTTCCCTCTACTCACCTATAATGATGAAACGAATTTCATATTTATAGAACATGAGGTGAAAATAAAACCTCATTCTCAAAATTTTTCAATAAGTGAAGCAATTTTATTCCTGATAGAAAAACAGACGCAAAAGTAACACAGAAATTTTAATATAAGTATCATAACGATCTCATCATTATAATGATTTCACACTTTCTACAATAATCGAGACCATAACGGTGTTGAAAAAGGATAGCTATAAGCACGAGATGAGTGACATATTTTTCAAGGGTGTTTAGAATCTATTTTTCGCTTCCAGTCTTGAAACTCATTCAATCTATACTAAAGGGTGTTTGTGAATTCTAAATCTGAATATAGAAACTATTATCATGAAGAACATACGCACAAATACTGATTACATACAGTTTGGCTTAGCGTCCATCCGTCTTGTCTCTTATTGTTACTGTTTTGATGTTTTCTTATTCATTATTGCGGTTAGAGTCTGGGTTGAAAATGTGTATAGGTTATGTGAATCGCTAAAGAGGAAAATTTAAAGAACCCCTGTAGATAATCTCAAAGTAATTGTCTACTTTGGTAAGTGAGTCGATTCCTTAACAATTTTCATTCGGAAGCCTCATAACTAAGATGTCTATATACTGGTGTTTCTAATGTTGCGATATTGTTTCAGACAAACCTGTGGACAAGGCGTGGTAGTTCATCAGTGGCCATGAGGGGCGCTGGTAATCAAAAATTTCTATTAATTTTCGTGATCACTCGATCCATGGAACACGCTGTTGCCGAATTCTGATGTTTTTGTTAAAGGATAGAGAATTTATCGGGACTGGATATGTGAGGTTATTGAAAACACCAAAACGCGGCAACTTTGTGTTTAACTTTATGCGTTGATTTACTCCATGTAGTTTGAAAATAATTTCTCAGTTGGAATAAATTTGCATTCGTGTTTCTACTGATCTGGACCAGAATTCGCAACGACATGGCCACTTGGCAACACAGGACTGTCATCTTCACTGCAAGAGTGCCGGTAGCTGACGGATTTTTTGCAGTACTACTACGCCTACATAATCAAATTTTTCACCAAGTTGGCCATATCGGTCGTCTGGTTGGCTGACAATCTTCTTATATGGAGTGAAAACACCAGTATATAGCCACCTTACTCATAACGCAGTGTTGCAGTTGCAGTGACAGATAGTGACTTTGAGAAGTTCACAGCCAGATGTTTTGGCCGGGTATCACTGAGTTCTATTGTCGGGCTGTTCAAAAGATAGAATTCAAGGACGCGTGAACAGTGGTCAGTGAATGCCTGCATCTATATATAGCCTGCGCGGCGTAGCCACGCCTTCTAAACTGAAATAAATGAAGAACTGTTTACACTGTACTCTACTCATTTGTGCTTTGTATTTACGTGTGTTACGTTTTTGTGTGTGTGTTTTTGTTGAGTGGTGTAAATCGGACTTGTAACATTGGGGTGAGAAACATTCAAAGAGTGATCATTCTATCTTTTCAGCGGCTACCCTATAGAAGAAGAATGGATGAATAATAAAAGTATATCGTTTATAACTTCATGAGTTAGTTCAATAAAAATGATACTTTTATTTTGGGGATTGCACTATTATTTCAAAACATGTTTCAATTTCCATCCATTCTCAAAGCGAATGAAATATAATTTTAAGTTTCAAAATGTTTTTTTACTCCTTTCAAGTGAAACGTTTCATAAAAATGGCATTTATGATTGTTGTTACCAACCAGAAAAGTTTTTTTGGGAATATTTGCAACTGAAACAGTTCTAGTGAATATTGTTTACATGTTTGTTGACTACAGTGGCGGATCCAGGATCAGGTCAAGGGGGGGTCTATATATATATATAAATATATATATATATATATATATATATATTTATATATAACAGAAAATTATGAGCTACCGTATAGCAACAACTAGTCAAGATCCAAAAAAAAAGGTGAAAGAGATTGACGTGAGCAAAATTTGAAGGTGTATCCAGGAGGTAAAGTAGGTTCGAAAATTTTTTTTTTTTCAATCGAATCGAGTTGATTTGACCTAATCAACAGCATATTCTACTCATATGGTATATTCAAATCGTTACCGGCATACACAATACTCATCATAAATGTAACAAGTCTAATTTTTCAAATACTGCGCCAAAAAGGATCCAATGGCAGCACTGTCAGAAATTTCTCGAACTTTTCCTCGATAAGCCTGACAAGTGTCAATTTTCTTTAAAGTGTCATCGAGAAAAATTGCAATTTGATAGTTAAAAAAAAGCATTTTATTTTGAACCTCCAACATGAAGGGGACTCTATTTTCATATTTTACTCGGCTCGATCCAGCGTCTGAACCGACTGAACCAGAAAAAAAAGAAAAGAACAAACGGTGAGTCCAAATAAATATCCGTACCCATATTGAACTCACCGAGGACGAAATTCTAGTAGAATTTTTCGAAAAACCTCGAAAATTTACTAATGTTCAAATGTAGCCTGCTCTTCAGTTTTCAATGGAATGTAATAATAATTATTAAAGTTTTTTTGAAGCAAAAAAATGTATTCTATTTAATTTTTTTGTCTTGCTCATGTGACATTTTTTCGTTCCCTAACAAAATTTGGAGATTAGGAGCCGATAAAAATTGAAAAAAAATCTCTTATTTTCCCAATGGGGATCCGCCTCTGGTTGAGTAGGTAAAAGTTTTCAGATATCATATCATTTCTAGAGGAGAGACAACACAAAAAATGAAATATTTCCCACCAAGATTACTCCTAGTATATGCAATGTTACTGTAATATTTCTTCGGAAATATTTCAAATTAAATGTTTCTCGCCTAGGACATTTGCGGTTTCTTCCACATTTCTACAATGTTTCCGAGTGAAAAAAAAAGAAAAGTTCCAAACAAAAGAAAATATATCGCTGATATATGTCACAAATTTTTGCTTAGTGGGTATTTATTGCTATCGCTCGATACAGGTGTTTATTTTTGCCTCAAAAGTGAAACCTACAGTAGATATCCTGAGATTAATGAGGTGATGTTCAATTTTTAATATTCTCAAGAATGATACTTCTCTTTTGTCTCAGTTGAGATTACCCCCCACATCTATAATTTAGACATTTCATTTGGATTTTCGATTCAAATTTCATTTTTTTAGTCTGTCCCCATAAAAAGAGCAAAGAGAAAGATTGTCGTATTTCAAAGACAGCAGCAGCGACAAAAATATCGGAATCATGTTTCTGCCCATAAGACACAGTAACACAATAGCCCATTGTGATTCGTCCAATGTTTTCGAATTTCACGCTCAAGTGTAAATATCAAATACTAATTCCGGCTATCTAGATCCGAATGCTCAGCGGCTCGTTAAAAACACTTGTCAAAGCACTAGCAAGTGACCATTATGTCGAGTCTTAATAAGCGACTGTAGTCCCACGATAAAATCACTATCCATGACCGTAAGCAAGGAGCTGAAAAACGTTTTACATCGACAAAGGAAACATTTTAAAACACCGCCCGACTTAAGTGAAATTTAAATCTCTTAATAACACCTCGGAAAGTTTCGAAAAATTCTTAGGTACAGGTGGTTTTGCGAAGACTTTTACTTGGAATTGGAGTGGGGCAGTAGAACTGACCGTTTAACCGAGAAAAAGCCAGGTAAAGTTCTGATTCATCTCGAGAGCTTCATGCAAAAGGAAAGTTGGCCTAGTGTTTGTGTTAGTCACCCAATAAAATTAAAATATTGTTGTCGCATACCTCTCTAATCTTTATTGGATGTTTGTGACTTTAAGTGGATAACTGAATACAATTTATTTTTATTACAAACGGATTACTCTTCGGATTAGTTTTATTGCACAAAATAAGATTTTGAGAAGAATCCCTGGTTTACAATCTATACTATTTCCAATAAAAATAAATACTTCGAATACACCAGCTTCTAGATTCATCTATTGTGTCCGATTGTGACAAACTTTGAGATAGTTACAGGGTAAACAAAATTGATATTTTATTCGAAATAGACAATTTGTTATGATTCTCAATGAATAACATCAGAAAGATGAATGTCTTCAGAAGGGAAAAAATAGAACAAGAGATGATACCTTCATAAATGATTATAAGTCAGGTTCTAGGTACATAAAAGGTTACCTCTGGAAAGGGACCGTTATTGTAAGGAAGCACTGAATCAACAAATTTCTAGTCCAGTCTTGGGGACTAAAGGCTGTTATAGGTTTCCTGGGTTCAAACTCGCACAAGATCCTCGGGCGCCAATTTTTTTGCTCCAGATTACCGGATAGCATTCCCATGGAGGCATCCAGTGGTCACATAATTGTGATAACGGCACAATAGTTATTGACGTAGGCTTCAAATACATCATTTTGCATCTTGGTATCGTTTGCTACCAATAGCAATGCTAACCTTGTTGGCGAAACGCGCGTCAAAAACAAGTACTCTCAGTTTGGTGTTAGTTGATCTCCAGAAGAAGTCTTAAATAATACACTGAAAACAATATGCTGAGCATAAACTCTCAATATTCGTTAAAGTATGTCTAGGTTGTGCAGGGTATATTCTAAAAAGTGTATACCTTGACACACATCCCCAGCATATGCTTATAGGATATTAGTTACATTGATTATATCTGAAAATGTCGAATGGAAATCTATGAAACTACCATTAGTATTGACACTTAAAAAAGTGGCATTATAACAACCAATCAGGCGAGTGGTGACTCTTCAGTATCAATACTTCCTCTTATGATTAGAGGTGTATTGATAATCTGTTTTGAGCAGAAAAGGAATTTAGTTTAATTTCCAGTATCCCAAAATAACAAACAAACTGAAATGTCGAATGGAAATCTATGAAACTACCATTAGTATTGACACTTAAAAATGTGGCATTATAACAACCAATGGGGCGAGTGGTGACTCTTCAGTATCAATACTTCCTCTTATGATTAGAGGTGTATTGATAACCTGTTATGAGCAGAAAAGGAATTTCCAGTATCCCAAAATAACAAACAAACTGAAATAATATAGGGTGTATACGGACCTTTTGTCCTCATTTGGTAATATTGAACAGAAAACCTAAAAAATATCGAAGTCATTATTTATATTTTTTTAATAAAAAAAAGTTGTTATTGTTAGCGAGCTAATAATAGATTAATAATGACAGGTACCTTCAATTGGACTAGTTGAAATTTACTGTATAGTGTTGAAAGATTGGTTACAAGTTACAACATAGAGCTTCCTTGAAAAACATATATTTGCATAATACAGAAAAATATAACAAAGATTTTAATTTCATTTGACCTGCACATCACGCAATTGCCATAGTTCCTAAGCACACTCTATGAATAGATTATTCATTGCCTTTCTTCTCTCATTGATATTGTAAACATCAAACTGATTAGGCATATGCAAATTTAATCAAAAAGATAGCACAGTATACTCTGGCCAAACAGTAGAGACACTCAAATGTCAATTTATCAGCTTGGGGTGTATAATGTCTTGGTTTGGCGGTAAATTCAAATTTACGGGACACTGAATTGTGATCAGTATGTAATTTTGCACGTTGAAATTAATATTTTGTATACAACAAGGTTGGAAATAAATGCGAAATTTCTCAAGTACCTATAATAATGCCAAAGAGAAACAAAATTCCTTCAAAAACAGCTTAAAATATGGTTGAGTTCTAACATCAATAAACTTTATTTTATCCTGTGTATAGTATTTTTCACAGTAAATGGTATTGGCTTATTAACTGCAATAAACTACCCGATTTAATCCCATTGTGTAGAAAATCATCTGGTAAAAGATGCAAATGTGCTACAGGGTCGAACTTAAGAAATTTGAATTTTGCATAATGTAGGAGACATACAAGTAATTTATTTAAATGTTACAATTCTATTCTATATTTAGTTCAGTGTCGCTATCGCTATCCTCATCAAAATTATTTATAATTGGCGCAATTGATTTTACAGAAAGGTACGAGTTTTCAACATTTATAACATGACTGACAGAACTTTTCCAACTCTCGGTAGGAATGTCATTCATACAGTTCCTAATTAATTATACCACACTACCACTTAAAGTCGGAGAAGTATTTTTTCCGCGCACGCTCGATTTAAGTTGGTGCCACATAAGCTCTATGGGATTGAACACGCAGTAGTAGGGAGGTAGTCGTAACACTGTATGTCCCAATTCTTCTGCAATTGTATCACAAACATACGTTTTTTTTAAAGAAAATGACTGCAGCACTTGTAAAAGTTCTTTTTTTGTATAATTTTCAAAAAGCTCTGCTGTCGTATCTTTGTGATAATCAACACAAGAGTCCTTAATATTTTTGGCAGAAAGCCACATAGCGTTTGGGATCCAACCATTTTCTGATCCTGTGTGTGATACTGTGATTCTCTTCCCTTTATTTGATGGTGCTTTCGTTTTACACTTATCAGAGGAATCAGACCATCCTTTGGAAGGGGTGTCATGCGTGTCAAACCACGTCTCGTCGAGGTAGAGTATTGGCCGATTTTCAGACCGGTATTTTCTTATTGACGTTATATATTCAGATCGCCAGTTTATTAAACGTGTGGATTCCATCATTACTTGTTTCTTGTCAAATTTGCGATATTTAAAGCCCATTGCAGACAGAGCTCGCCAAAGAGTAGTGAGGCCACAGTTGATGTGAGTTTCGTCATTGATGAGCCGCTGTTTCAGACTTTTGATTGTAGGGACACGCTGCTCATCGTACAAAGTGTAGATTTTTCGCCTTATCAAATCTTTTTCCCAGTCGTCTAGACTTTTTGTGACACCGGAATCTTTACGCTTTTTTCTTGATTTTCTAACTGAAGTAAGAGGTACCTTCATCAAATTACTGGTTACTCTTGTTGCAGCATCCGCGTTATATCCTTGCTGAAGTAAGGAACTATACACATTTTTTATAATGATTTTCGCGTCACAAGATAAGTGATTCTTCTTTAACGAACCACTGGAAGACCTGAATCCGGTCCTTTTACATTTATGATGTGCATCTCGGATTTTACAACTTAAGGGTCTAATTGGTTTTATTATGATCCTTCAGTCAATACCATTTATTGTGAAAACTACTATACTTGAGAAATTTCAAAACGTGTTTGGTAACACTTCCAGTAGCTAATTCATTTGAGAATTATTTAACTCCTTGCTAGTACAAGGCAAAATGCGTCTTAATCCTTCAAAAAAGCCGCCTGTCCCGAAAACAGTAAAAGCGCCGTGGATGTTTATAAAAACCCCCATTAAAATTGTCATTCTTTATCCCGGGGCATACCGGCGAAAAAATAATAAAGTGCCGACAGTCACATGTTTTCGTGAGCCAATAGGATTAGATCATTGATACTGTAACGAGATGGGTGCGATAAAAAATTCGGAAATTTAATCCGTATATAAAATGTTTTCTTTTATATAGCGTTGAGTAGTTCTTTTTAGGGACTCTTACCCGGTATATGAAGCATGTAACAGGAAAATTAGGGTCCGGAAACAGTGTAATCTACCTGGAACTTTCATTTATAACGTTAAGTGCTTAGAAAATGGACAGTCCGATAAAAATAGTTCACATGATTTATTTTTTCTACGGTTTTTCAAAAGTTCACTTTTGCATAATGAAGCATTTCGAGTCTTAACAGTTTACTCTTCTCGTCCGGAAAAAGGAATCCTCTCGAAATGAATAAAGATACACTCAACAAAACTCAGTTGTTTACAAGTTCGGCATGCAATTGAACTGAAAACAATAATTATTCATAATCCCACCATAAAACACCTAGAATGTGAGAGCAAAAGAGTTGGAATACGAAGAGCTTGTACACAAAACTTCAAATCTCTAATGTCACTTCCAATTTTTCCGACATTTTCATTATTTTTCAGAACTTTATTCTACCGATTTGGATAAAACTCAATTGAAATATCATATCTGTTCTTCATACAAAAAATACATGCAATACCTTGACTAGAAATAAGTTATCCAGAAAAAAATAGCTCGCGCCCAGAAATTTGTCATTTTCAGTTCCTAGTACTTTTGGTCTTCTGGATTTTAATGTGAAACTGACTACGACTTGAATGGTGATATTCAGTTTTTTTAGGTAGACGTTGAGTTGAATTTTAGTCGGTTCATGTACCGATTCACACGAAAGGAAAGCCCTGTAATGTTCAAAAAACATCGCGTTAATTGACAGGAGATACGAATTCACATTAACTTTAAATTTTTTAAGTTTGTAAGCCTCAGGAAAAACCTCGCTTGGCAAGGAATTCCACAGTTCAGCTGTTCTATTGAGAAAAGATCCCTGAGCATGAGCGTTTCGGCATGTTCAAGCTCACAACAAAAGGGTGAAAATTCTGCACTCGTTGGGTTATCCGTGTTGATATCGCTAAGGGTGGAACAATTGACAACAATCCAGAAGAGCACCGACCGTGAAAATATCTATAGAAGAGAGACAACTCTCCGACCCTTCTACGATTTTCCAGTGAAGTGAGCGAGTCCGTGAGCGAAGAATCATCAACAAGACGGATTGCTTTCCTATGTTTTCGAATGGAATTCTCTCAAATGTCTCTAAGAGGATGTTATTGAGAGAATTCTATCAATAACATCCTCTTAGAGACAGTCACAGAAGTGAAAGACCTTGGTATAACTTTCACAAAAAATCTTTCTTTTAACGGTCACATGAGCAAGATGGCATCTGACTGCTATAGAACCCTAGGCTATATCTTGCGAACTGCTCAGGACTTCAGCTGGAAAACATGTATTACCTTATTTAACACGTACGTCCGCTCTAAATTAGAATATGGTAGCGTTGTATGGAATCCGCAAACTACAACACATTCTGAGGTTATCGAAAGGATACAAAAAAAATTTTTATAGGAACCGTTTATTCAAAGAAATATGGCATATACCCATTACGCATATCACATGAATATCAACTAATAGATCTTGAATATCAACTAATAGATCTTGAAGTTACAAGCCTGAATAAGCGAAGAGACAATGCTCAAATTTTGTACATTTACAATATACTACAAGGAGAAATCTTAGCCCCTGAACTCCTAACTGAATTAAATATTAATGTACCTGACGTAAGGTTGCGAAGCAGGGATATCTTGTTTAAAATATTTAATACTGGGTCACCTATTGAAAACTGTATGATTAGCGTGAATTTTCCTAAGTAAAAATGATCTAGACATTTTCAACGTTAGGAAAGCTCATCTTATCTCACTTCTGAGGCAGTAGGTTTCATTTTTACTACTGTGTCTTTATTGCTTGTGTCTTAAATGTATATACTTTATTACTCTAACTACTACTATGCTTCAGTAATTTTAATGTTAGTGTAGGCACTGTGCTGTACTGTTTTTATCACTCTGAATTCGACTTCACTGTATACATGTAATTGGTTTTTTCTGTTTGTATGCAGTATGAATAAATAAATAAGCCATTCATTATATGATATTGAAAAAAGGCCAATGTATTCAATATAATTTGAATATTTTACTATACTTGTGGGTTGAATTTGCAAAACCAAATTGAGGAACAAAAAGCAATTCTAGTGGCGTAACCAGGAGTTGATTTCTGGAGTGAATATTTTTCATATGTTGGATTGAACTGGTCGATACTTGGTGAAAATCCATATCAAATACAAACTACTTCAGTAATAGGTTTTTTGCTAAATATACAATAGCTTCCTCAAGCGGGATAAAGGAAATTCAAATGTTTTTTTTAAAAAAGCGAAAATATTCTTATGATGAAATAGAACATCAGGAGCATAATAAATTGAACCTTCAAGGTGTTACTTTTAGTACCTAAAATCAATTCAGTACCAACAGCATAGGGAGTACCTCAAGCTCCAAAACTCTAAATAACTACGACACTCACAGCCGATTGCACTGACTTTTTCTGATAAGAGCATCAATCTATTGGGCGATTACAGGTCATTTAACGCACTGCTAAGATTGCTTCATAGTTTAAGAGATTATTAAACACCCATTAATAAACCTTCACCTGTCTTAAAGAGTCCCTTTGTTAATGGTCTCATAAGAAAAAGTCGGTGCAATCGGCTGTAAGGCCGCGTTCCGTTTCCATTTATTGGTTACCATTAGTCGTTCCGTTGTACTGGTTACTTCACAGTGATCACCATCTTGAGTTACCAGTCAGGTTAACCAGGCAGGGAAACGGAACACGGCCTTATTCACAGAAATGACACGTTAACGTTTTATCTGCCATTTCTCGAGTTCAGAATCCAGCGCTTCCCGCCAGTCGAGGCCATTCCATTTGTATTGTCGAATATGCCTTATTGTTTCAGTATGTAATCCAAACATTACTTATTTGCAGCAATCATCCTGATATGTACTGACACTTTTTGTGACATCCAGAAATAATAGCAATAATACCATTAGGTGGGTGCTCTTCATGATGTAGTTTTTTTACTATCCTTACTTGAAACAGAAAAGAATTGATGAAACAATATCAATTTCTTGTTCATTTTATTGAATGAGTTCGAATGATGCTGGCAAAATAGTATAGAAACCTCGGCAAAAGTTACCATTTCTCTCTCGAGAAATAGCTTACCGCGGCCTTTTCCTCGGTAAGCATGATTTTTCTCTCAAGAGAAATTATTCATATTCCGCCTCGCTATGTAATATACTATTACATACTTGCTAACTGAACAACTTCTTTATTTTTCAGTTGCGGATGTCTAACAACCTTCACGGTCACCACGGTCATCACGGCGTTTCGTCCCGTTGTCACGGACCACCAAGGCGAGTATTTTCTTCCTTCGACCCCAAATTAGTCGGATAATGACACGTTGCTAAACATCAATTCGGCCAGAATAACCTTTCATCAAAACATCATCAAGAAATCCGGCGACACGTGCAAATCTGACTATATTGCAACTGTTCGTTCCCGCGTTTGTCCTTGCAAAGCTCCTGGTCAATATTTGCAGAAGGATCAAACGCTATTTATTTCTATTTGCTTTCACACTTGTCCGTTTGGGGTATTGGGAGAACGATTGAGACCGGCTTGAGTTTAATCTTGATAAAAATTGAAATTGGGGGAAATGATCTATCAGTGAAAAAACATACCTAGAGTTGCCATCTTGTGAGAGAAAAAAGCCGGACTTGATATAAAAACCGGACATTTAATAATAATAATGATAATAATAATAATAATAATACACTGCATGGTCCGACATCACGAACATGCAGGAGTCGGAGCCTTTTTATTCAAGGCAGCAAGGCGCGCTGCTGATGAACTTGGTATAGTCTTCGACACCGAGCGGGTAAATCAACTCTCTGTCACCGAGTTGGAGCCCGCACGGAGAAAAGCTCACATCAAGGCTGCAGAGAATGCCAAAATGCTGCAGCTGCATATAGACAAGCCCATGCATGGAGTCTTCTTTAAGAACATCGAGGACCATGGCTTGTCTGTTAAGCTGACATTAGCCTTCCTCAGGTCAGGTGAGCTGAAGTCGGAGACTGAAGGGTTTATCATGGCGTGCCAAGACGGTGTCTTCAACACACTAGTCTACCGGAGCCGCGTGATGGGTATAGAGGTCCCTGATACTAGATGCAGGGCCTGCCGACAGGCACCCGAGACTTTGATGCATTTGCTGTCATCTTGTGCAGTTTATGCGCTCTCGGCCTGTATCCATCGCCATAACGCGGCCTTACGAGTGCTGCACTATTTTCTTCGGCACTCGTATGAAATAGACAGGACACCGGTACTGCCTTACGCTCCAGGGGATATTGAGTCCGTTGTGGAAAATGAAAGGTGCCGAATTTTCTGGAATTTTTCATTCCCCACCCTCAGGCAAATACAAGCCAATAAGCCTGATATAGTCCTCTTCGACCACCGAAGTAAGACGATATTCGTTATTGAGTTTTCGGCCCCTGCCGAAACGAATATCGTCCGAAAAGAGGAGGGAAAACGGACAAAGTACCAGGATTTACTTTACGAACTCCACAGGCTCCACCCAGACTATTCTGTCAAGTTAGTGGTTCTGATTATAGGTGTTCTCGGTGGTTCCAGACCAACGCTACTCTCGGAGCTCAAGATCATACCGGCATGCCGTAATGCGGCAGAGGTCTTGGCCGGCCGCATGCAGAAGGCCGTTATTCTCGGTTCGTTGCGTCTGCTCAGGACTCACGATTCTCGGAGCCAGAGACCACTTACCCCGCGGTGCGGGGAGTGGTCATTGGTTAATACTACTAGCGCGTCCGCCCACTGGGTCGGAGCAGTGGGAAGTACGGACCCGACTAGGTTTGTTTTGACGAAATAATAACAATAATAACTTGTCTTTATTATTTTCAGCTAAGATAACATATGGAATTAAAAAGAAACAGATTGGGGTATTTTGCTAAAAATAAAAGGCCAAGTTCAACTCATGTAGCACGAGTGCTACTGAGTTGCTCTTCCACTTAACCTAAGACATTCTCTCAAGCACCCGACAGTATTAGTGGTAGCAGCAGAAAAAGGGGAAAAGGAAGGGATTGGGACCATTCGTTAGAATTAGCTATCACTGATTTTCCAACAGGAATAATTTGAATTTTTTTCGGAAGAGTGATGGGGTTTCAGTTTTCAGGTGTTTTGGTAGAAAATTGATAACATTGAAAAAATTATAACTGAATGAGCGTCTGAACTGTTCCGTTTTGAAAGTCGGTGGAGTCAAGGTACCTTTAAACCTAATATTCAAATTGTGAACATCAGTGCGGTGGGTTATCTTCCTATATAAATATGATGGTGTTTTAGTTAGTATTATTTTTTTTATAGAAGTTAGCAGCATTGAATTTTCGCCTGTTTTCCATGTTCAGCCACCCCGTCTCACGAAGTTTAAATGATATTTTCCGATGTTTTTTCTAATTCCATGTATAAATCTCAGACAGGAATTCTGGACTTTTTGGATTTTTTTCATAAAGTGTTTAGTTAAACATGGACCATACAAGGAGTCCCCATAACTGAAACGCGACAAAACCAAGGAATCACAAAGCATCGTTTTTACTTGCGCCGGCAAAATATGCCTGTTGCTATATAAAAGTTTTAGAGGAGAGTACGCAAGCTGAATTTGTTTATTAACATGTTTCTCGAATCTCAGGTCAGAATCCAGAATCACTCCAAGACTTTTAGATTCGCTGACAATCTCAAGTGTGTTACCATCCACCTCAATATTCACAAATTGCAAAATTTCTTGACGACTGAACTTGTTTCCAAATAAAATAACATTAGATTTTGAGGCATTAATAAGTAAACAATGATTCCTAGCACAGTCGACAAAAGATTGCAGATCGTTGTTGACACTAAAAGTCATACATCAGCTTCTCGAACACCAAAATGAGAAACAATTTTCAACTTTTTTCTGATATAATTGATTATTCTTGCAGAAACAAAATATAATACTTTTCTGGGTAAAAACTATCTTTGTTATTTGAATTATATTCTCTATTTATTTGGTAAATGCAAACTAGTTGGCTGTACATTTTTTCCACCAACTTCATCTGAAATATCGCTTTCTTCATATATCATATTGTGAAATTCTCTAAAATTGCACAATATACTCGTCAATATTATCATCGCAATTGTCTCTATAGTTTATTTCTTTCCTTCGTCCACTGAGAATTTCTCAGAGAAAAAACTTCTTCAACGTCAGTGCTACGACCTGTAATTGCAAAATAGTATTCAGCTAACTTCAGGAGTTCAGAATGGACTTCTTCCTTAACGAATGATCCAAAATAAGCTGTTCACTTTTTATGTGTAGGTTTTGGAAGTCACAGTTTTCTTTTTATTGTCTGAAAAAATGGTGAAATTTTGAAATTGACCAAAAAGTTCATCGTCCTTGGTTGGTGTGGAGCAGATCGAAAAGCCTGCTAAAGTTGGACAAGGCCAGGGACAACATTACCATTTAACATTTGTTGTAGTAAGGCTCATATTAATTTTTTATTTTGCCTACCTAATCTAAGACTATTTAATCTACGTCTGTCTTATCTAAACCTGAACCAAAACTTTTTGGGTCATTCATCATTATTTTATTAAACAATCAACTGATTCACTGTTACTACTTTTCTTCGGGTTTGAAGGCCGTCGTTCTTTGGAATTTCTTCCTGGCGTTTCGCTAGCGCGAGTGGTTAGCTTCTTCAGAGCCTCACTAATCTTGACTATTATTCCGATGACTGACTGTTACGTAATGGCTCCATTAAAATACACTTGTATTCTAAATTGTCTTTTTAAAATGATGGGATTTGTAACAATTGACCTGACAAATTTGATGCAATGATTGAATTCAATTGCCCAAAATCTAAATTCTCGTTTCAAATGGTACTGTATCTAGTTACATCCATGTTTTTTTTCCCGGGAGAAAGGGGAGAGAAGGGGGGAGAAGACAAGGGAAGAGAAAAGAGGCCAGGACCGACAAAAAGAAGAAAAACACGAAGGCCACCCAAAAAAAAAAAAAAAGAAAAAGGGGGGAAGAGAAGAAAAAAAGAGAGAGGAAAAGAGAAAAAAGGGAAAAAAAAGTCACAGAAAAGAAAGGGGAGAGGTTTCACAAAAATTATGAGAGATTGGACCTACCAGATCAACGGCAACAGAGGAAAAAAGTTTAAATTACAAGACATCGAGACAACCAGGCAGAAGAGGGAGGTTATTATTAAACAAAAAAGTGATATGATAGAAAATAGATGTGTAAGAAATAGAGAATAAACCAAGAGGCAGGGAGAGAGAGAAAAAACAAAAGACGCATTGTTGTTTGTTTCATTTTTCGTTCTTTTTTCATTTTGGCGAGGAGAATACGAACACAATTTTTGGCAATATTTTTATTTATGCTTCGCCCCCCCCCCCCAAACAGAATTCGAAACACCCAAGTAATTGTTTTACCTACTCGCTGCCAACCAGTGTCTGTCAGTCCACCTCTCAATAGATAACAAATCATTGTCTATTTTTGTCAGGGAATCAGGTTGTTGGCAAAGTGTAGGTACAAAGAGTAGTCGTCCGCAAACATAGTAAATAACAATGATTCACTTGAGCGCTGCAAGTCAGATGTAAATATGGAAAAAACAGTGGGAACGAGTACCGAACCTTGCGGGACGCCATTATTGACAGCTCGTGTATCAGAAGTAAGCACTGTTTATGGTCACTATCGACACTAGCAGATCGAGAACGATTGTAGAGGTATCCTCTGAACCGGCCCAGGATTCGTTAAATCCATAATGATGAAGATTGGCTATCAGGCGATCTAGGTTTAGCTAGACATAAAAGATAGATATCCATACATAGACATTCATTTTCGAAATTCCATAATCATTATAATAGAATCTTGACCCAAAAACTCCAGAAATGAACAATATTTTGAAGGACATGAAACTTCACGAATAGACATTCGAACGGCCTTCTCTCTACATTTCGGATCGCCCCCTGGTGTCAATGATGATCGCCTTTAATCAAGCATGCTCTCCGAAAGATTTACAACAATCCCAAATTAAAATTCGAACCCGGCACACACGGGGGCAACTTTATTATCGATTCATTGAGGATGGATGAACACGTGATTTAAATAATTTGTGACATCTGTTTACAAGTTAATATATGTAACATGTTAGCGAACGGCTACGGATGTTTTGTTCGATAAAAAGCGCATCGAAAGCTATGCAAATTACACGAAACCCTTTCTGCAGGGACAGCAGCATTTGTTTCAAATGACCCTGCGCTCATTGTCACTCCCCCTTTTGCCCTTTCTCGAAGCTCCGCATTAATTTTTACTCCTTGGGCCGTTGTGTCATATTGCGTATATTTCACTGATGACAGTTAAATGAAATAATTGAGGATGAATGTATGTTCTTGATTATCTTTCGGACTTTTTTTGCGTGAATTCTGTTTCAATTGAATGCAAATTCAACCTGCCTACCAAAACCTATTGTCGTCATAGGTCTCCTCGTCTTTGGAATTGGAAATACAAGTATGGTCTTCTTTAAGTGGAAGAAGGAGAAGACCCAAAAGAAAAAAAGAGGACGTCGAGATCGAAGACCCTCAAGACAAGAGCAAGAAGAACAGATCTCAATCCAAAGGAGGAAGGAAGAAAAAAGAGGAGGTTATTGTTTTCATTTACATTCCATCTATCCGCGTTCACCTGCGTATTAGTGCGACAGAACGAAGTTATAAGAAAGAGGGCCAACTCTTATTTGTTATTTGTTATTCGTTAAATGTTATTTGTCTGCATGAACACAGTCATTGAAACCTAACGAGTCAACTTTTTTTGCTAATTGTTATTTGTTATTTCTTATTCGTTATTTGTTATTTTGTGCTGCATGAATCCACACTAAGTATTAAAAAGAGTAACTTTTCGACATGTTCCCTTCTCTATATCTTGATTTGAAGAAAATGTATTTCCGCTTCTCTGCAAGCACCAAATATGTATCCGAACAACATATCAAACTCAGGATATTGCGGAAAAACCTCTTGCGATTGTCTTTACCTTGCTGCTTCCGTATTATTTTTCGAAACTCATTCAGAAATTGTTATCAGATTGGAATATTTTTGGTGTCTGCAACCCCAGTTAATTCTTTTCTTATTATTGGTATCTGGTGACTCATTAATTGAAAATATTTGTTTATTTTTCTTTTCGAAATGGACAAGCATGAATTACTCTGCCCTCGTTTCGAAATTTCCATAAACATTTATTACATATTTTTTTAGATACTCTTCACCAATGTATCGTATTTTTCTTTCAGAAATTGTGTTTGTGTTAGTCTGTGAAATGAATCTTTTTTTACTGGTTGAATAGTTATTTTTGAACTGGAATACCCAGTCAGAAAAATAAATCGAAAGACCTATACTTTATTCAGATTCCGGTTAAACAAGTCAGCCATCTAATCGGCCAATCCCTGCATTGCTATTGGTGAACTTCGGATAAGATGTCTAGAAACCCTGGTGTATCGACTTATATCTGTATAATTTTGAGATAAACTTGGCGAAAACTGATTGCTTGATTTCTGAGATTATAAAAACTCCAGATCGCTATTGTAGATGGCGTTCCATCATGTATAATATAAAGCTTAATTTCCACTAGACAGGAATGTGCAAGCGAATTTTGCAGTCTTATTATTTAGCTAGTGAGATTTTGACAGCCGTGACAGCCAATCGAATGCATTTCATAAAATGCTTATATATCTTGGAAATGTACCATTAACAACCTATCACTGTCAACCGCTACTTTTAAATGTTTTTATTTCTGTTTGTAAACTAGACATTAATCCGGAGAAAATATACTTTATATGTTCACTTTGGAATGTACGACAAAATTCCCTTTTTTTTCAAAAAAAAAAAAAAGATGCTAGTATACTGAAAGTGATAGACACAGTGTCTTGGTTGAACGATTCAAATAACTTTCGCTAAAGTTAAAAACATTCATGAATGCATACAAAAGATACCATTTTTCTACCACTTTCAATGAATATGATTTGAAGGTTATTATATATTGAGTCATTGATGGCAAATACAAATGAAAATATGTATGGATTCTCTGTGAGAAAGAGAAGCATTGTATGAATCATCTGGCCCCATTGTCAGTGAAGACAATAATTTACCACATGAAAGGTGGGTAGAAATTGAATGTTTTCCTCGTATTATCAATAATCTAATAATCTTTCAACGTTGAAATCCATGTAGATTTTATTCAGTAGCATCTCGTCCTAAGCTAAATCAATTCACTGAAGTATTTAGTTTTTAGATGATTCTTGCACAATGTATAATGCTCCAGAAGCACGCAGTCTTTCAATTTTCAATCTCAATATCTAAAAAGAATCAACAATATCAGATAGTTTTGAATAAAGTGATATCAACAAAAATTCGAACAAAGATTGACAACAATAACATCAAACTTACGTCAATCTGAAACTAACCCTTGACAGATTGTTGAAAATGCCAATATAACGCCCCCTATATAAAAAATTTGGCAACTATCATAATCGTCGATTGTTTTTCGCCAAGGAATTCTAAACAATATCGAATCAGTAGATGCACCAGGGTTTTAAGGCATCTCAACTTCGGAATAATATTAGTGCAAGTTCATTGTTTAAGTGACAGTCTACAAAGATCACAAACTGAGTTCCGCTCGTATCATATCAAGATAAAGTAATATGCAACGGGATAGGGATTTATGCGATTGTGACATCTATCTAAAGGTTCCTATTTAGCCCCTGTCGAAAAGCGCAGGTAAAATCACTATAGATCCCCTTTGTGTAATCACTCCCTGCCTGCTACTGTGTCTCTCTAAGTACTGACACTTCGACAATGTTGAAAAGCGCTTTTTTTAGAGGTCCTTACACTCGACCAGATGAACAGTAAGTAGCAAAGACTGGGAATAAGACCAGTAGTTGGTTGGGGAGTCGTTTGGCCGGCTACGTCTGAAACTGATATGTTTAAAGTTGTCTAAATTTTCAATAGGGTGCTATTTTACATCTGAACTCACCCGACAAAAGCAAATTCTCTATTATGTTTCGAGAATACAAACAGAAATTGACACTGGCATATTTTTATGAGAAAACATGCTTGTTTGTGCAGTGAATTTGAGCTTATTTATGTTTGTGTAAGATTTGATTTTTTATTTTCAGAGAGCGAAGAATGACCTAATGGTAGTTTTTTGAAGATTTGGATAGCTGAGGAAGAACCATTGTTTAGATACTCGTGAAAAAATTATTGGAGAAAAAAATCGTAATTTATCAATTATTATTTATAGAATGTTTATAACAGTTCATTACATGTATATATTTGTATATCACCGAGTTTTCTAGTCTGCTGATGTGAATGTATCCACTGTATTCTTATTAACTAGAAATCAAATTTTGAATGTTCTTTAAAAAAAGTAACTTCACCAAAGTAAATCGAATGGAAAACACACAAATGATTTTCTGACTGTCAAGAATTCAGTTCTAGGTTATTTCTATACTTACGTACTGATAGTAGTAGAAACTATTGGTAACATAATTTTCAGCAACACATTTAGGGACGTTTCTCAATCTACTTTTAGGAAACTCAGCTGTTAGTTAAGTCCTCAATTGCCAATTGAACATTTTCACCAAGGACTTCGATTGCTTGTTGATGACTTAGCAGAAAAAAAAGTATCTCAAAGCAGAATTAAATTTCGGCCCTGAGATTATAATAGTTGTTCAATGTTCAACTATCAGGCCAAAACATGAAATAGATATTTTGATAGCGATAATAATTCTTCCGATGTAAACCCTGAGTTAACATATGAGAATGGAACTTTGGTGAAAAACCAGTAAACGTTCGAGTAATTACTTTGATGTTAGGTTAATCTTAGAAAAGTTTTAAAGCCAAAGTTACTTTGGATATGAATTACAGTATAATTTCAAAGATCTTAGAATAAGTTGTTCATTATCCACCAGTAGGATGAAATTCATCCAGCAAAAAACTTGAGTGTTCATGAAGATTGCATATTAAACATCTTACAGATAACTGTGATGCTGCTAGAGTTCCGAAAACTTCGACACATGTAGAACCCATATTACTCTTTGAAGTTATATTGGGAACCAATTAATGTATGACCTCCCTCCATTGAAAAAAATGTAACATATCTCAACTTCGAGTCTGTTCCACCCAATAATAAGAATTATAGAACATTATGTACGGTGTATTGTTGTAACCAATATATTAAGCAACCCTTTAGGGAATAAAACTTTGTCTCAGTGGAATACAATGCAGTTTCAGTCTACCCTTTTCCCCAAATCTGTGAAATTACCCACATGTGTCACAGTAGCCCTAAATTATGACTTCAGAGATAAAATTGACCGGGTCCTGCTGATTTAGCGGAAAATGAAGGATATGGGTGAGTATTTTATCACTAATTTTGATGAATAATATTGAAACTACAAAAAATTGAGAGAATGAAGAGATCCGATATAATTTTACAGGGAGTTTCACAACTTAATCGTTGAAAATTCAATTTTCATTTTAATGGAGAATTAAAGTATTGTGCAATCACTACAATAAAACTTTTTGATTAATGGAGTTTGAGTTCAGAAGTGGGAGAAATCTAAGGAAAAAAATATTGTTTTAAGAAGACCAGATCTTCAATTTCGAAGATATCACTGGACAATAACTTGTAGGACTTTTTACCAAAATTAAGCTAAGTACCCAAATCAAAATATGTTGTGGAGGATTTCAATGGATGATATTTCATTCATGTTCCAAACGAAACTACTGATATTATCTAACGTTACATTGCGTATGTGACGCAAACTCAAAAAGGGGTTTATGTTTTAACAGCGATTTGCATACATCAAGCCCTACATGATGGCTTATTCAAATCTGACTAAAGGCTTATGATTAACTATACTGCTAACTGATATGCTCAATTTGAATTTATGCTTTTCACTCTACACCTGCTCCGATTGATTTATATCTCGCCTTTCTTTTTTAATAAAACCATATCGAATTATTTGCGGTGATTCTGTTTGAGAATGGATTAACAAAAAGCGAATTATCCGTGTCGTATTATGTAGATCGCTATGCTGATGAATTGCGATTTCAAATGAGATTTTGGTTTCCGAAGAAAATCGTAACACGTAATATTTGAGGAATTATTTTTTAGTTTTCTTTTTTTCTCATACTCTCTACAAAAATACCGAAGTTCCTAAACTTGATTTCAGATGAGAATATAAAACAAGGGCGGACTTTGAGTTGAAACTGTTTTTTTTCTATTTACTCTCGAACTGAAGATCTGGAAGTTGTTTAACAAATATATTGAGCCCTAATTTTCAACAGTCGAAAGAGATGGAATGTATGCAAAAGAATATTTCAATGATCTAGTAACAAGTATTCATTCCAATCGTGGAACTTTTATCATAGAATTTGATCAAGAGAAAAGAGGAAGGAGGAGATTTGCTTGTTTTTTTTTTCCACGAAAATTCCAAGGGTTCTATTTTTCTTCAATTCGTATAGGCACCTTTAACATTTCGTCCCGAAATTTCATTACTATTTCGGATTTTCTTGAAAATAATAATAATAAGTTAGTATTGTTTCAACTTTGACTTTGAAATACACTCATTTATTCTATAGTAAAAAATCTTGATGTATCATAATTCAAGTGATTTGTTCCTAATTATATTCGAAACACTATATTTTTATGCTCATTTCATCACATAATCATTTAAATAATCACATTTCAGCCATTTTCGTGCTTATTCGTTCACTTTCCAGGTTCAACACCAAGAATGGCCTTTTCCAAAGTTGAACCATCAATAGTAGTATGATTTTTTGATTTATCACATACATTCAATATATGAAGTTATTCTCATCACTCACAAATTGTTTGGGGAATTATTCATTGAAAAATTCTAGAATATTAGGGAGCGCCCATCTAGCAAACATATTTGAATAAATCCAAGGGGGGAATCCAATTACTGTAAATGTATTAATGTGGAAATCTTCTAAAGTCTGCTTTATACATGAAATACTGAAAAGTTCGCCCATTTTTGGAATTTTTCATTTATTTCTCAGCACATTAGGTGAATATTGGGGGCAGAAACTAGAAAAGTATCACTCTGAATAACCCCGGAAATGGACCAAGGGACGGATTTCAAGTGAAAACTAATCCACAAATTTTTTACAGAATATTAATTACTTACTCCGCGATATTCGCGATTTAAAACTTGCGATCTACTGAGAAAATTCCGATGATCAAATATAAATACTACAAAATACAAAAAATGAGGAGTCTGCTTTGCCTTAATCATTCTTTAAGTCCAAAGTAAAGGGAACTATGATGACTCATTGAAAAATAATTTTTCTGCAAAGACTCGAAGTCAAATGATGGAAAACCGATTATAGTTTTTGAAAAGATTTTTCCATTGGGCCTTATAAAATAATAATAATAATGTGTTTTTATTGGTTTTAGTGAATATACATGAAGTCTTACAAAATGAAAATAAGGAGGCAGTATTCAACTGAATTGCTCTTCCATACAACCCCCCAGATTACCAACAGGATGATATACAATTGAGACATACTCCGCATTTGGTATATGCTCAAACAGAAATTATACATACATATTGGCAAAACAGAACACTTCAAAAGTAAAGCAGAAAATGAATACACACATATTTATATTATTACTATTAAATGAAGTAACTTCGGTCATTTGAAATTTCAACTGTACAGGAAAATGATGATTCATAGGGATGAGTGTCGTCATTGGAATAGCTAGTAAATCAAAAAATCTCCAACCATTACAGTATTGGGATCATATAGATAAGCCTTGAGACGCTTCTTGAAAGTTAAAAGAGAAGGGGCACACTTAACACTTCCAGGTAGGGCATTGAAAATATTTACTGCAACATAGGAAAATTATTTTTGAAACAGCACCAGAATGTGGGGGAACAGTGTACATCTCTCAAAATCTTGTGATCCTACTATGCATATCAGAACCTTTCAATAACTTAGTCGCTTAATAAATAGGGCTATTGTATTTAGAGATTTTATATATTAAACTTGACAGATGCATAACAAATCTGGATTCTAATTTCAGCCATTTGGATCCATTAAATGATTCACTAATGTGGTCATATTTTCTTAGGTTGTAACAGTATATTATACAAGAATTCTGGATTTTGTCACACAACATCACAGTAGGTGAGACTTGATAAGATTAAAGAATCACAAAGTTTCAGTTTAGATTCAGTGTTGAATATTTCTTTATGTTTATACAGCATTCTGAGCTTAGCATAAGATTTTTTTACCGAATGAGTCACATGTGAACTGAATCTGAGGTCGTTGTCGAAATAAACTCCTAAATTTTTACACTTGGGTAAAATACTTAAAAGGTTATCATTAATCAAAATTTTAAGGGCAGGGTTACTTATAATTTAATTGTTTTTATATCCAAGAGTCAGCATTTCAGTTTTAGTTTCATTCAGTTGAAGACTATGAGCTTGAGACAGTCCGAAAATGTCCTTGAAAATGATTGCATTATAACTGAGTAAATTATGTGCAAAAACTGTGGTCTACTAAAATCATTGGACATTTCAATTCAATAAAACTCCATTGATATACTAATTGTGATTTGTGAAGTGATTTTTATGTAACCTAGTGCCCGTCCTGCTACATAGGAGGGGAGTAACTATCAAGTGGACTCTTCCTTTTCGTGAATGAATTTTATTTATTACTTCTTTCACAGAGGTCGTTATTTCTATTTTTTGAAACGAAGAAGAAAAAAGACAAAAAATAGATCATCATAGATGCTCTTTTGCTTCTGTAAGAAAAAATATAAAAATATAGAAGATATAATAATTAGTCCATTGAAATGCGCTGATGACTCGTCCCGAGTCCTTCAAACTTCTACCTATGTTCTTTTGATACGTATATTCTTGTAACCTTCGAAATTATCTATGGAATATGAAAATCCTGATTGAGGAAACAAATGTTGGTTTTGTTACCCCATTGTTAGTGATAATCGTAGATTTTTCAATATTGGTTCATAAATTCTAATGATTCAAAAATATGGGCTGATTGAACATGAACTCTTGAAAATTTTTGCTGAATCAAAAATCTAACATAAATAGACACCGTAAAAAATAATAATTGTTCTAGATACGAAAAATATTTGACAATCATAATATTCAGTATACCCTGGTGATTTTAACGTGTATTCATTATGAAAACGTATCACAAGCAGATAAAATGATGGGAAATCACGAAGAAATAAGTTGTGATCCTTTTATGATTTTATATTATATTCACTAGAGGACAGTATCACATGCCAATGAAATGATCTGAAATCATGAAGGAATCAATTTGAATCCTTTTACCCTGATCTTATGATTTTATATTATATTCTCTAGGGAACAGTATCAAATGCCAATATAATGGTAATGAAATCATAAAGAAATAAGATGTGATCCTGTTAGCCTTATGATTTTATAAATTATGTTCAGTATGAAAAAGTATCACATACCAACAAAATGATGGAAAATCACGCAAGAAGGAATAGGTTGTGATCCGCTCCCCTGGTCCTATGATTTTATATTATGTTCACTATAAAAAACTATCACATAAAAAGTTCTAAAATCACGAAGAAATGAGACGTGATCCTATTACAAACCTCCACTAAAACTCGAGACACCAAAACGAAAACATACTGCTCTAATTCAATAACACAGCTCATTTATTTCCATTCATTCAGGTATTCTCCTCCGACATATGATTCGGGGATTATACTCGATTCACAACAGCTGAATTTTCTTGACACTCATATTGATATCGGACGCCTTTTGTACGAGGATTCAATTTGACTCTAATCCCGGATGTTTTTCTCCGGGCTATTAGCCCCTTTCGCCAGAGGTTGAAGACATGTTTTCAAACACATGCGCGCCCAACAATGATATGGTGTCATTCGTGACACTGATCAATGAAAATTATAAAGGAAAGTGAGAGAAAGGGTATGGCGCGGAATGTTTTCTGAAGACAGGATAATGATATGGTTCTGAAGCACATTATTGGATTATGGCAAGACAGGATTATCCAACAGGACACTTTGATACTGACGAATTATCTGTGAGGAAAAATTATATTGAATGCAGTTTTGGTATGGAAAAAGTTGCGTTTTTCGTATGATCCAATAGTACTACTTATTGACAGTTTGTATATGAAGATATCGATCATCGCAAAGGAAAGTTGTGATACCTGTAAAAAAAACTGTGAAGAAGCAGAACGAATTTTTTCACAATTCAGAATCTCAATGGCCAGAAGAACAATCTGACGTTTTTTCATCCGAATGAAAAAAAAAGGATAGAGGTGAAACAAAAAACGATTGATTTAGTAACGAAAAGGAAGGAAGAATAAACGATGAGATTGAAATCTTTGGTGTGGAAGTGGAAACATAACCCAAAAAAACTACGAAAAAACGTTCATTCACCACAGAATGCTGACTTTCAAACAGTACTAAGAAGTGATTTTTCGTATTTTTTTGTGTCAGGGCTAGGCAAACTGGTGCATATTATTTATCTTTTATATTTTACACTTATTTGAATCCCTGATTTCTTTATTCCATTTTCATATTTTTTTCAACTTCAGCATTGTTTTGAAGAGTTGAAAAATTGATTAGATGAAATGTCACGAAGAATATGGAATTGATCGTGAAATTCTAAATTCCAAACGATCTAGTATTTGTTCTATTCGACAACTTCTGGTGTGAGTCTGTTCCAAATTTCTGAATATTGAAAATGGATTGCCCCAGGGTTCTTTACTCGGTCCAATATTATTCACAATTTACACCCACGAGTTCCGAAATCACATTCGATTCAGTATTATGCTGACGATACCCAGATTTATATTTCTTTTCCAGAAAAAAATCTAGCTCAAGCCAATCTCCAACTGAACTCTGATCTGGAAGGTATCTTATCTATATCTAATAAGTTTTGCCTCTCTATAAACCCCTCCAAATCATCTGCAATTCTTTTCGATAGGAAAGTTGCCCGTAGACGTGCTTCAGATTCCTTTGTCATCAAACTTGGTGCTGAAATAATTCGCTTTTCTGACAGTTCCAAGAATCTAGGAGTGTTTCTTGATTCATCCCTCTCGTTCACTGGCCACATTAACTTGATTATTAGATGGGCATTCTGTAATTTGAAATTGATATACACCAATCGGAAAATACTTGATAAACGAAGCAAAATCTTGCTATGCGAATCCCTAGTTCTCTCACATTTAAATCATGCGGATGTTATCTTTGGTCCCGCCATTACCAAAAGAAACGCGTCTCGGTTACAGTTGGTTCAAAATTCATGTATTCGTCTGATCTGCGGTTTACGCAGACGGGATCACATATCTGGCCCCCTGAAAGAAATTGGTTGGTTAAATGTTGGGAAAAGAATTCTTTTACACTCTTGTACACTTTTCCACAAAATAATAACGACCCAAAAACCATCGTACCTGTATCATAAAATAACTTTTCGAACTGATGTTCACAACCTTAACCTTCCTCACAAGTCCAAACTCACTCCACCCTCGCACACCACTGCCCAGTTTCAATCGTCTTACAGTTACTTCATTACCCGGCTTTACAATAGGATTCCCGTAGAACTATACCAAGCTTCTAGCAAAATCTGAAAAAAAACTCTTTTCTGACAATATTTCATTTTGATTTTTGCAATTAATTATACCACATGAGTGTCTTGTCAATTGACATATTTGAATCTCATTAACTAGTTATTTTTCCTTGGCGTTTCTGGATGTGTTTCTAAGAATCGGTGGTTATAATTTTTTCTTCTCTTTGTTATGCAAAATTGTTTCTGATTTGTATGCATCTTAGGCGACACATACTGGTATAATAAGTGTTGATATGTTTAGGTTGAGTGGAAGATAGCACTTGTTTGACTCTCCGTGAGTTCGAAAAAGAGCTAACACTGCCTTTTGATAGATATTATTTGTTATGTCATGGTGTTGAATTTGTAATGTGTATTTATCTTTCAATAAAAACGTTTATTATTATTATTATTATTCTCCCGCTACTACCTCTTTGTCCATTGTTGGACAGGTATTGCTCTCTCCTGATTTATCCTTTCCTACACTCATTTCAGAAAATCAGTGAGAAATATTGGGGAAACTGGCATTCAAAACTACGATATCAGCTTTTTGGAAGTTATTGTTTCTTTCGGATTGATTTGGAGAAGGAAGGTCAATAATCGTTCTCTCACAATTACGTCCTACAAATATATTTTCTGATAGAGCTTATTTGGAGCTGAAAGTAGGTGCTGAACATTCATCAAATAATATTTGTTGAAATTGAATATAAAATAACAAAGCGACTTCTGTTCCTTCGTCAGTAACGAAATCATCATCATCGTATCTCATCTGTTGTTTATTGAATGTTATTCATCATGATAAAATCAATATTAAATATAATAAAAATGCTACATTTAACCGATAAAGATTGTTTCAATTCTGCATTGTTTTTCAAAAAATGATTTCCACTTATAGGTTCACATTGAATTGTTATTATTTTTTAGGAGGAAACTGGTTATACATACGGTTAAGTATGGAAATGGATGTTTTCATTAAAAAATTGACATATTATTTTTTAGTACCCGGATTACCGAGATATGTTCGGTATTTTTTTGGTGTTTAATCGTGTTTTCTGGAAGTTATATTCAGATACGAATTACATACTGATGGAATACGAATAATATTTCCGACCTAATAACAAAAACAATATGAACTGGTAATTTGAATGAAAAATCACGTGTGCGATTTTTTCTAATAATGAAACCTAGCTAGACCGATTGATTGATACTGTATCAATTTTCTTCTCCTGAAGCTGCTAACCGTGTTAGCGATACGCGCGTCGAGTGCAAATTTTAATGATATCACTTTGGTAGTGCTTTCATCGACATTCGCTATTAAAATTCATTACTCACAGCACGCATTGTATTGAATTTTTGTGAATATCACCTTATCCAAATGTTTGATTCCTTCAATTTCTCCATATGTTTTTTGGATACTAATGATTCTATTTTATATTCATCAAGTGAAAGAGTTATAATTTTGATTTGGTGAACAACCAATATCAGTCAAACTATCAATACATTTTAGCTTAGGGTCTCGAATGGATCACGTTCATTGAACGATACTGCTATATGAAACAGTAACTTTCATGCAGTAAAATGGCGACTAAACAGTTCAGGGGAAAACTGAATTTCTCACTCGGAGAAGAGAAGTTGCGACCTAATATTCTAATGAGTTCTTATTCAAGATGGCTAAATCTGAACAAAAAACCACACAGAACCCAGTTTTGTACAAGAATAACGGTTCGGTCAGCCATTAATTTTGGTTTTCGAAAAAATCTACTGGTAAAAAAGTTTTCTCCTGTACATAGTGTATTGAAGCGCTAAAAACCGACGAATTACTGCTAGAAGTTTCTATAGCTATATTGTTCTGAACATGATTCCTGATAATGCTGTTACGTCATGCTACGGGTTTATAGTCTAATAAATCACACGTTAAAAGGTAAGGCCTCGTTAATCCATTGCTCGCACAAGTTTCGACTTCTGACGGTTGACGTTCGTCAGCTGGTTAACGGAAGAAACAATTTTAAAACAAACAACAATATTATTCAACTTACAAAGTTATTCAACCCACGATCAGGTATTTCGAATTATTCGCATATATGAAAAGATAAACAACAAACATTTTCATTTGGAAATAAATATTTTTACTTCATTTGTTCTATCTTTCCCATCAAAATCAGCTAACAATACAAGCCTCATAACTTTCTTGCCTCTCTTTCACCGATAATCCGTTATTTATTAAAAAAGACCGTGTTATACAATGGCCCAGAATCCATTCAGACGGGCAATGATACATCAATTTTCCTCAAAATAAAAAATGATCGATTGGCAACGCACACTCGATTACCAAAGGATTATCACGTGTCGTAATGAGTTCGGTACCCTTTTCGAGGCAGGATTTTTGTCATGTTAAACGCCGGCAAGCGCGACACACGCCCACCACCACGTGTTTAGACTGAAAAACTACATGCCGATAACGAAAAAAGTTTTATCTCGACAGGACTTTTTTTTTTGATGAATTACTGCCAGATCTATTTAGATAAAGGAGGCACTGCACTGTCTTGAATTTGCACATGCTGCTGATCAAAGAAACGAATGAAAAACATGTTATAAAACGAAACGAGACAAATTTGGCCTAAGATATAATAATCATTCGAAAAATTGGTGGAGTCAATGGGGTGGGTAGAATATTACAACTGGGCTTCTCTATAGGTACATCAATTTTTATGATTATTTTGCATTCGATGTAGTAAAAAGAAAGTACTTTCAGAGCTCAATTGATTGATCAGATAAATATGACAACTTGTAGTGAATACCACGTGTTGCGACTGAAAAACTTCAAGCCGATCAAGTTTTATCTCGACAGGACTTTTTTTGATGAATTATTGCTCGATCTGAGTTAGATAGGGAGGCACTGTCTTGAATTTGCACATCTGATACTTACACTCAAAAAGGGCTAATCATAATCGAAGAAACGAATAAAAAAAATAATCATTCGAAAAATTGGTGGAGTCAGTGGGGACAGGGGGGGAAAAATATAGCTCGGCTACTATACATCGATTTTGATGACTTTTTGAATTATATGAAGCAAGTGAGAAGTTACTTTCAGAATTCAATTGATTGATCAGGAAAACCTAACAACTTGAAGTGAGTACCGAGTTTCATCTGGACAGGTTTTTTTTGACGAATAACTGCTCGATCTGAATTTAAAAAAGGGATGCTGTTGAGAGGCTGAATGATTGAACGATGAGATTAAAATATTTGGTGTGGAAGTTGAAACTTTTTATAGAGATCAATTAACCTAACACCAAACTGATATTATTTGCACTCAACGCGCGTTTTGCTCACAAGGTTGACATCTTCAAGATGAAGAAATTTAACACTGAATAGAAAAACTAGGGTTAGCTACTTATATTATTTACAATATACGGTAGTGCATAAACCACCTGAAATGTTTTTTGGTCCGATATGGACTCCGTCTGTTACTACTACTTTGATTAATTTCTCAAGAATAAACTAAAAATCAGGATGAAAATGATAGGCCCTTTGTCACCATTTATAGTATATTTGCGTCATATTTTGAATTTTGTTCTATATTTTCATTGCATTCGTTAAGTTTTGACCAGGAATCTCAAAATATTGAATGATATAATATAAGTTCAAGTCAATAGACTCTTCAAATCAATCTCACTCACATTAGAAAAACGTAGGAACGTACTAATGTATGATGGAAATAAAAAATTGTAGGCATATGGGTATGATATGATAACTTTGAATAGACCTATCTAATCAGATATAAATACATGAAATTTGGAAAAATTATAGTAGCATGAATGATGACAAATGAAGTCCCAAGATTCAAACTGGATGAGATATAACACGTATGACTCGATTTGAAAAAATGCAATTTCAAAATAGTCGAAAAATCGAGAGTGATTGAAGCGGTAGTAGAGAGTCGAATGTCAATAGGTTTGCAAAATCGCTTGAAACTTTGATATAGTAGAGTCTATATGTATACAAATGCACTAGTCTTCGTTTTATTCAAAGAGACCCGGTAGTTGGAAATTACATACATCTAAAACTCTATAAAAGATTCAATCACCCGCGTGAACGTTTTGCCTCCGTGTTACGTCATAGGTCAACACTCTCTCCGCCCGATTCTCTATTTCACCTATCTTATAGATAAATAGTGATTTTTTGATTACCTATTTACTCTCCTTAGTTAATATTAATAAATAAATCTACTTATTGCAAATGGAGTGAGTTTGAGCTTTCGGCTCAAAATTGATCCAATCTCTTCATAGCTTTCATCCATTCCTTTTACGTTCGGAAATCCAGTGGAACCACAAAAAACACACACGAAAAAATTCCGGAGCATTGGTGGTTGTGCTTCCACATTTTGGCAAAACAGATTACTTTCTTGTATTTGGATTAGACATTCGAAAAAAAAACAATCGCCTAATCTCCTAGTGTTCAGATTTCTACATCTCGGAAACTAATTGACGTATCGAAATAATGTTGGCACATAATTTTTTTATTTGCTATATTTATAGAATAAGGAAAGCTCAAAATCAGAATAAGTGAACATGCTTCATTGTGTACAAAAATCATTCAAAATATTAGCCCCTCGAATGATGTGATTCTTGCGTAAAGATTCACTTTATATTTTATAGAAACTGATTTATCCCACTTCTGCACCCATTTCTCTCTTTTCAGTCAGTGAGAGGGTAACTTAAGGATGCCCTGATGATTCCAATGAAACCCAACACACATGAGTCATTATACGAACCGCCTGGATCAGGTGTGGTCCTGTCTATCCACATCGCAACAGAAGGATCAGTTTCCAAATACACCTCGCGTCAGTGAGCCGATCGTTCATTGTTTTACGCTCGGCTGCCTATGATTATTAGGGAGTAAACGTGTACGGCAACTCATAATTACGACTAAACTGGAACTTGTAGGCCCTCTCCTGCGCTTCTTTTTCAATTACCTTTCGGATCGTTATTGATTTTAAATTGGTGTGTCCGTGCATAATACGTTGGGGTTGAATGAAAAAGAAAACAGCCGACGGTTTGTATTGAATATGTTTTTTGTTGTATTATCCGTAGGCGGACAAAAAGAAAAGGATAATAAGGTTAGGAAACGGCATCGTTCGGATCTGGTTGGCAAAAAACTGCTTGGCTCTTTGATCTTTACAATTTTGGATTACTCATTCATTCAGTTTTTCATCCGACACTATGAAACTTGTTTTCAATGATTCGATTTACGTTTTTTGAAATGTGAGGGCTATAAGTAAAGGATACCGACATATGAGATGAGATGAAATTTTTTGAAGAATAGTAACGGATGTTTTCCTGTATTCAGATGATAAATAATAGTAAGTGATTTATTTGAATAGGAAGATCCTAATATTCACAATACATAGTTAAATTTACAATAGGTTATCAATACATAAATACCATAACAAAAACATACACAAATAAATCCATGTATAAATATACTACATTCATAACAATCACAGATATAATTTACAATAGATGATTAATAAATAAATACCATAAAACAATACAACAAATAAATCCATGTATAAGTATACTACTACAATCACAGATATCCTGAGAGTTTTTTCTTAAAAGCTCCAAGTGTATCACATGCTTTACTTTCATTTGGAATGGAATTATATTCAGCTAGACCTCGTACGAATATTGAGTTCATACCTTTACTAGTATTAAATCTGTCAACATGAAAATTGTTTGCACTCCTAGTAAAGTGTTTGTGGACCTCATGATTGAACTTGATGAACTGTTTGAAATAAGTTGGCATCAAACCTTTGACAGTTTTAAAAATGAAGATCATTGTTGAGAAAAGCAATCTTTTGGTTACTGATTGCCACTGTGAAGTTTCTAGCATATGGGTTATAGGGGTATATCTATTGCATTTCAATATTAATCTCATCCCACGATTCTGAAGTTTCTGAAGAGAAGCTTTGCTGTTATTGTCTAATAGAAATAGTATTGTAGAACAATAATCGAAATGTGGTTGAATGATACTATTGAAAACGGTCAATCCTGCTTTCATAGATATCTATGAAAAAGAAAAAGAGTTTTTAAGAAATTTTTTTCCCTATTGTTACAAATTGTTCCTTGTATGTTAAATTTTCATCCAATACAACCCCAAGGTACTTGAATTGCTTTACAATTTCTATTTTTTTATTTTCTATAATTGAAGTTATGTTATCCTTATCTATATTTTTTGTCCTATTGTAATTATAAATGATCATAGCTTTTGTTTTTTGTACATTAAGTTTCAACTTAATCCTCTTCAAGTATATTTCAAGATTCATTAATTCGTCATTCATTTTTTGTACGGAGGTCTCCACACAGTCACCACTAACTGCCAACTAAGTATCATCTGCATAAAGATTAATAAATTCAAAATTAACAGAGCAGTTGATGTCATTCTTGTATAGTATGAATAGTAGTGGTCCAATGACATACTACTTGTGGGACACCTATATTTATCTGTCTTGTAGTAGAAAAATGGTTATTTATTTTCACAATCTGTTTTCTATCACTCAGGTAGCTTTCCAACCATTTCAAAGCAGTTTCTTCAATTCCATATGTTTTTAATTTCTGCAACAGAATACCTCTATATATTGTTTCAAATGCTCTTTTCAGATCAATGAACACTGCCACGATATACTTTCCTTAATCCATCAATTGGTTCCAACTGGTAACGGTCAGTTGTAATGCTGTTTCACAAGAATGTTTACTACGAAAGCCCGACTGGTTTCCTAAGAAGATATTGTTAATATTTATATGTTCAATGAGTTGGTTATATGCTGCTTCTTCAATCACTTTCTCAATATCTAGTAACGTGTACATTGGTCTGAAATTCATTGCATCATTTGAATTTTTGACTTTTGGAATGGGTGTTATAATGCATAAAAATCATCACACATGGTTTATTATCGGATCTGAACGAAATTGAATTCAATGAATGTGCAATTGTGGACAAAAATATTATAGAAATCATACAAGATATGAGATATTCGTTGATAATTTGGCGGGAGATGCAAAAAAAATCGTTAATTTTTGGTAAATGATGTCTCACACGGGTTATAATGAAAAGCATTTCTTTGATACCAATTTGATCATTCGAAATGAGACAAAATATTCAGAATATCCCTCAATGGAAGTGGTCGATACTTGATGAAAACCCATATTGAACAAATAAAATACAGTTTTCACTCATAAGGATTTACTACACCATTATTAGTGAAAATCAACAGGCAACTGTATATTATTTGTCCTAAAATTTTTCAAAATAGGTATAACATTTTTGCTCGTAGGTCTTTCAGGCCAATAAAAAGTCGAGTTCTGGTTAATTGCTGACACAGTGCAGTTAGTTACAAAGAGTCCTCCTTTCCTTAACTCTTGTACAAAGTGAGATTTCAGTTTCAGTCAAAATTCACGTAAAAAGGCATCATGTTTTTTATTTTACGTCGATATTCGCTGAGATTCTTCAAAGGAATTACATCAAAGGGAGCTTCAAGATCATGCTGGATCTGAATATACGAAGATTCCATTCAGATTCATTGATATTATTTGAGAGTCAAGACAATTGAAAAAAAAACACGAAATTTGACCTTTTTGATCGCCTGTCAGAGCTTAAAATGAATCTTCTGTGTACTTTACACTCGATTTTTCATGGCGCTATATCTTCCAAGTGATATTTGTCTGACATTTTTTTCTTTCAGTGGTTGAGGGTAGGAAGACTTTTTTACCAACAGTACTGTGAAGAGGAGACCTCAGATATGTATTGCGTACTAGTGTCATCTATTGTTAGGTCCTTCAACGGACATCATGTTTTCATCATATGATGGTTTATAGCTTTCAGATTCATCAAATGTTAAAGTATCATCATCGAAACTCACCACATCACCTCTAAAAGTATTATTTATTTATTTATTTATTCATTTGTTGATTATATAGAATACCAAAAGGCACAGACTGCCCAAAGAGGTATCCACGAATACATATATGAGACATACAGATGGAAGTGGATAATTCTAAAACTAGGTATTATCTTATGAGCTATGTAATACATTTCAGTATTGTTTTGAAGGAATCAATTGAGTTACTGAAAATGTCTATGGAAGAGTATTCACTATTGTAAATTTGGATAATCCTATTGATTGGGGAATTTTCCTGAGCTTACTTCTATGAGTAGATTGTTCAAATGTGTGATTGTTTCTCAGGTGACGAGCAGGTACATGTATATTTATATTGCCCAGTAACAGGGGTGAATCGAAACGATTGTTTAGTATTTTATATAGAAATATAACATCATTGTGCTGACTGCAAATTTTTAGTGTACGGATATCAAATTGTTTTCTCAATCTGTCGGTGCTTGCGGCATACTCATATATTCCATTTATTTTATGATTTAGAAATCTTAGAAAATTATTTTGAATCACCTCTAGTCTGTGTTTATATACTTGGTATTGAGGGCACCACACAACGGATGCATAGTTGACTCTACTGTAAACGTAAGCGTAGTACAATGCTTTGAAGGCTTTGATTGACGTAAATTTTTTACAAGCTCTGAGAACGAAACCCAACATTCGGCTACTTTTGGCAGCTATTTTATCGATGTGTGACGCAAATGTCATCCTATTATCAAAAATAACTCCAAGATCCTTGATTTCCTGACATTGTTGAATTCTATTGCTATTATCAAATAAGTTGTTAGTATGAATGCTAAGTGAAAGAGGTCCGAGTACGGTTCCTTGATGAACACCGATTACTACGACTCTCATTTCTTTCAACAAACTTGATATGGATCACTGAACGAATCCTTCTATATGCATCGGATGACAACTGAGCCACATATCATTTTCTGCAGCATTGGCACACATCAGCCCTCGACCAGAAAGACATACACGCTAACGTTATTGACATATTGGATTCGGAGGGGCTACGCACAAAAAGAGAAATCAGCACAATATTTATTGAGAGGTATGAATGCCCTTCAATGCGTACTCCCACATACAGTGACAAGGGCAATTAAGCATGAACGAATCAATAGATCAATGCTAAATTACAGGTACCTATTCGTATAGGGCTGGAATTACACCCCCACGTAATTAGAAGGAATCATTATAATTATCCCGGAAGTTTAACTGGCCGTAGAGTAGGGTTCGGGTAGAGTTAGACCATTGTTTTTTCTTACAATACGTGAAATTATATCGGTGAATATACTAGGTAGGGTGTTTGACCATATCATTCTAAAATTGTACTTATGAGCGTATAGAGAGAGTTTTTCACATAACGATTTTCATTACTACTAAACTGAATAGAGAAGGAGAGTTTATTCAAAATATTTGTTCCTGATCTGCTTTCGAATTGGTTGGAATACGGTATTTCCTTATTTTTTTTAGTGGGATATGATTCCATTCACTACTGATTGAGATATTATCGGAAACGAGTTTATTCTCATTCTGATAGTATATTCAACTCTTTCTCGATTTCTTGCTTAGATTTTTATCCAAATCGACCCCTAATATAGTTCAGGCGTTATGAATATCAATATAAAAAACGCAAAATTTGACCCTTTGAGCACCCGCCAGTGTTTTATGCTTCCAGACTGAACTGGCAGAAACCTCTTTAATAAGAAACTTCGTTCCAGAAAAACTAAGAACAATTTTTTTTCCTTCATAATAGTACAAATGTGGGATTTTCAATATACTTGAAATTGTCTTTGCACAATATCACCAGAGTTTTTGTTAAGGTGAAAATGACAGTTCCTTTGCAATTACATTTATTGGAAGTAGAAACAACATTTCTTGATCTATGTCCTAACGCTCTAATAGAACAGCTGCTCTTTCACAAGTACTCGTAGAGGTATTCTGACTCAATAATGGCATGTATAATGATATTGAACGAAGAATAGTAGGTTTTGAAATCGTTTTTATTAATTCGATAATCAGTAAATTCCACCTCTTTTTTGCTTTTCTTTTATCAACAAATCAGCCTATCGATTTCGAAAGCGGCATTTTTTGATTCCCTATGAGGTGATCACTTCGAAGTTCGATAAAATACTCACATTTTATTAAACGCAAACAAAAAATACGAGAAAAAAAATAGTTTTTGGCTCTTTAATTGTAAATTGCATGTTTTTTAAATTCTTTATTTTACGTCGGCGTCGGCCTATTTCCGCTACCAAGGCCAATCATCGACGACGATGAGCACACTTCCCCCAACCGGAAATTTCGCCGAACCCTCTGGTATCCCAACCAGAGGTAGGGATCTTTTACGAGCCAAACATCGATAGACTCGTGACCGTCGGCTTTACGTCCCCTCCGAAGGACGCTATTCATCAATATATCTTGTGCTCATTGATTAATTGCCTGCAAATTATGATATACTATTTTGCTGCAGTTGTATGGGCTGTCGATGCAGTCTTTTCCTGCATGAGGTCACCCATCCAAGTACTAACCGCACTCGGCGCTGATTAGCTTCAGATAAATTACTAGTTCACTAGTTCATAATTTGAAAAGGTTTTATGCCTGTGCACCTCTGCTACCTGAAACACCTATCAGATTGCCGTATCAGCAACTGTCCGCAACCTGGTATTTTTCTGCTCATTTCTCTTGTCTATTAGAATTTCATTTTCAATCAAATGGTGCCTATCATTTGTCGAATAAAGGTAAGCGTCCATAGGTACGCATCGTACGTATCGTACGGATCGTACGAAACGGATTTTAGAATTATTAGTATAGTAAGTTATACATATGCGTCCACTGACCGGCAGCGGACGGATCGCACGTATCGGTCCGTCGGTAATGCCGATGAAATTTATCGAAGGGGCAACTTTTCCGACTGGTGCGGATGACAACATGCGGATTGCCGATAAGTGGACGCATGTCACAATAGGTAGTCACTGGTCGCCTCACAGATCATTTGAATTTTGTTACATTTCGACACACACGTGCTTTAATTATATTTGTTATTACGCATATCATGGAGCAAATCAGTGAATAGTGCCCGATATTCTCCAAATTGTGATCTTTTTTTGAATATGTCATGTATCCACAATCTATGTCTTCTCTTATTTCCCCTCCTTTCTTCTTCATCTAATAACAAAGCAATAACGACAAGTTCTTCATAACTTCCCATGATCGGAAACATTACACACTGTAATATTTCCGATCGTCCACTCACAACGAAAATGCGAATGTTACTTAAAGGCCGACCGTCGCATCGGCAATCCGATCGCTACGGATACAGTGGACGCACTACCACAAATCGATCCGTTTTATACGATCCGTACGATACGTACGATGCGTACCTATGGACGCTTACCTTAACACTTGATATTGCAGCAACCAGTTTTCCCCAAACAATGTTTGTGAAAACAATGTGAAATATGTTAACGTTTCTTTGAATACCATATTTCCAGTGGAGGGAAGAAAGAAAGATGACGTTTTGTGACTGACACTTGTATATGGTGTTCGTTTAATAACGAATTTTAAAATTTATATAATCATGATAATCATAGTACTTTTTCTGCCGATGGCAGTTTTGATCAAATATTTCAAGAAAATAAATAGAATTTGTATCTCCGGAGAGTGAGTGTTATGCGTGGCTTGTACCATACGAAAAACAATCCATTGTAAACCAACATTTCGGGAATTGAAATTACAACTCTTTTACAAATTGTAGTTTTGAAACATTCGGAAATTCCCAAATATCATAATCACATATAAGTGTTCGTTAATACAAAACAGTACTAGGTGCAACTGATTCCTAATCCACAATGAGTTTATTCCCACGATATTGTGTGAATCATAAATGAATGTATATTGAATCATTATTTTTAATAATTCATACTCATTCGGTTAACGAATTATAATTAGTTACCTCAGCAGAGCCTGTAGTATTGACGTCACTGTATAATGAAAATGCATTCTCAGTCACGTAGACCTGGTGTTGGTGCTCACCAGTATTTTAAGAAATTCTAGTCGTCGAGTAAAAGCACACTTTGGGAAAATCCATATTAGAAAAAAAAATTACTGAAAATAAAAATGACAATTGCAAAAAGTAGTTATATTAGAAGTGGTACTTCTAATATCTACTTTATATTTTTATTAGGTAATGCTATTTCAAATAAACTTATTATACAACTGTGTAATACAACTGTTCAATCTAAGGAGTAGGTAGGCAGATTGATACCTTGAAGGGAACTCGTGACGAGACTTGGGGAGTAGGCATATTGAGGCCCCGGCGTCAAGTTACAAATCCTGCACCCCCGTGATAACACCTGAGGAGTAGGCAGATTGAGACCTCAGCTTGAAGTCACATCAACTTCTTGAAAATGGCTCCAAAATCGGAGCAGAAACGCCGAACACAAAACTCCAGACGTGGTGTAAACCGAACTCGATGGAAGATTGTCTCTAAGGGGTTTTCTTCCGTTTGTTTCTCTGATTCGTTCGACGTTTCGACTTCCATTTTGAAGTCAAGAACTGTTCGACGAATATCTGTTCATATCGTCCTGATCAATACTCCCCTTGGAAAATAAGCAACCAATAACCGACAATATATTCAAGGCAACTGATACTGGAATGTTGAGTGTTCTTATACTTTTAGACTACTTAAAAGCCTTTGATACCATAAATCATATTGCTCTGAAGCATATTTTAAAATATATTGGCCTATCTGACAAATCGGTTGCATTTTTTGATAGCTATTTAGACAATAGGAAACAACGGTTATTCTCAATAATGTAGTGTCTGATGTGCGGAACGTTACATGTGGCGTACCCCAAGGGTCTATTCTAGGTCCTATATTATATACAATTTATACCTCCTCTTTCAAAAACTTTATTGACCACTGTTCTAAGCAGATGTACGCAGACGACACACAGATATTTTTCTCTTTCCACGCATCCGAAGTCGAAAACAGTTGTAGAAAGATCAACGATGGCCTTGAAAGAATCTATACAGTATCGAAGAATCACTCACTATCATTGAATCCTAATAAATGTACTGCTATTTTATTCGGTAGGCAAAATGATAGAGCACGGCATAAGGAAAGCATTTCCATCAGAATAAATGATGTTCCAATCCAGTTCTCTGATACTGCAAAAAAGTCTTGGACTCTGGTTGGATCATGATCTAAGATTTGAGAGACATGTTTCCGAATGCATGAAAAAGTCTATCTGGAAACTCAAAATTTCGTAAAGTTCCCGACCTGTGTTGAATCCGAAACTTAAAAAGATGTTATGTGATTCTTTGGTACTGTCAACTTTCAACCATTGTGATACCGTTTATGGGCCATGTCTCACTGCTACAAATTCCCAAAGAATACAAAAAATGCAGAACTATTGTCTTCGGTTCACATTTGGCATCAGAAGGCGCCATCCAGTGAGTCACAAGCTCCAAGAGGCGGGGTGGTTGAATATGAAATCACGTAGGAAACTTCATTGCGCCACTCTATACCACAACATCATATGTACAAAGACACCAAGTTATCTCTATTCGAAAATATCCTTCCGTACTGATGTTCACAATATCAATATAAGATCGAAAGGCACTTTAACCCCTCCTATTCACAAAACTGCATTATTTGAAAGAAGCTTTTTATATAACGTCTCCGCTGTCTATAATAACATTCCTAAGAAATTTAAAGATGAAAGTTCTGGTGCATTTCGTAAAAAATTAGCAGATCATCTCAAAATGGCACAATTTCAATGAGATTGAATAGTTGTTCTTCAGCTTATTACAATTTATTGATATTTTTCTGTCAAGCTCTTTATGTATTTATTTATACACTTATATTAGATGGTTATTGGTATTAGTAATAGTATCTATAGCTCTTTTTTATTCATATGTATACTCATATTAGACAGTTATTAGCATTAGTATCTACAGGTTGAGTGGAAGACCATCTGCGGATGTAAATCCTAAAGATGAACTTCGCCTTTTCATCAAGCACGTAATACTTCGTTATGCCTATTATCATGTAATTGTGTCGTTACGTAAACTTGTTGAATAATAGTATATTATGCAACGATCGTGTAATGATGGTTATTAATATATGAGCATAAACCGGGATACGAAACGAGCCGAAGGTGAGTTTCGTATGGTTTGTGCGAGTGTATTAATAACCATTACATGAGAGTTGCATACGCTATTTTATCTACACCCAATAAATAATGAAGAACTAAAAATATTATAATATTAGGTATTTATATTGAACACAATAATAGTAGGTAATCAATCGTATTTCTTTGAAAAATTCTACAGAATTATAATTAATGGTATAACCACGGAAAACACAACAATGAGAAGAAAAAAAATGAAAAAAAGTCTTTGCCGAGGTCTGGAATTGAACCCGGGACGTTTGTGATCACTGCCCGCGCCACTGACCACTAGGCCATGAAAGCACATATAATGTTAACGAAAATAACAACATATCTGTTGCATTTGTCAAATGAAAAATATAATCCTTCCGATTGTATTTTTTTCTTGTCTAAGACATCTATGGAGGAGCCGCTGGTAATTCTTCTATATCACTGCTATAAGACAATTTCATTCGATTATCGAAAATAGACTGAATTCTTCAAAAATTCAATACCTACTGATTTTGACTTGACAAACGTCAAGATGCAAAGCTTGCACATCATGCTTGATTGAAAAATAATGGGTTTCTATTGGTTGAAAATCTGTATCGTAATGAAAATCTGTATCGTAATGGATTTCATTATAAAACGGGTTGTGGGCATATAAGTGTATTATTAGAGTATGGGTGTAGATAAAGCTTATTATTATCTCGTAAGAGATTCTACAGTCGAATGAAAATTGGGGAGTATTATAAATACCAGTATCTTTGGCGAATAGCAAGTTTAATTTTTTGCATTTTTCAAAATGTAAGTTTAGTAATTTTCATTTGAGTGTTTGATTTTGTTAAGCATTTAGTTGCTCAGGAAGCATGTTGGATTCACTAACTGACTTAGGAAAGTCCATATTAGAAAACAGATTAATAATAATAATTGCAAAAAGTGGTTATATTAGAAGTGGTACTTATATATTTTGATTAGGTAATGCTATTTCAAATAAACTCACTATACAACTGTATAATACATCTGTTTAATCAAAGGAGTAGGCAGATAGATACTTTAGAAAGAACTCGTGACCGAACTCGATGGAAGATTGTCTCTCCAGGGTTTTCATACGTTTAGTTTTTCTGATTCGTTTGACTTCGAAATCATTTATCATGAACTGTTAGACGAATTTTTGTCCTTATCGTCCTGATCAATTTCTCCCCTTGGAAAATAAGCAACCAATTTTCTCGTGAGAGATTCTACAGTCGAATGAAAATTGAGGAGTATTATGAATACCAATATCTTTGGCGAACAGCAAGTTGAAGTTTTTGCTTTTTTCAAAATGGAAGTTTAGTAGGTAGTTTTCGTTTTAATGTATAATTTTGTCGAGATTTTAGCTCTTCCGGAACAAGGTTGGATTCACTAACTAATTTTAAAAATGGAGATTTCATTAATAAAGAGTGCAAAAAGTTCAAGCCCTACACAGAAATAACCATTTTTTTATTTAATTTAAATATAATTTAAATTTAATTGAATTTGAAAGTGTGTGAGGTATGAAATAATGCTGTGCTATGTTACGAATGTTCCTCTGAATGTTCTACGGCCACACCCATTTCGAGACCTTGCTATACCAGAGGCAAAGTGGGAAGTATAGTTTTAATATGTCGAAAGAAAGCAGGCATGTTTTTTATTCCAATCACAAAAGTTACCACGCACGTTCATCTAAAAATCTAAAGCAATTTCTGCGGTTTGGTAATAACGATTGAAGAAACCTCATCCTTCAAGACAGCAGAAATATGTTCGAGTCATAAAACAAGGAAGATTTATATCTGAAAGGTTGGTCAACCGTGAAACATTGTTTCATTCAGAAATTGAGTTTTTGAATCGCCATGTCATTACATTTTTACCCCATTTGAATTATTTATATGGATGAAACAATAGTTGTGAATATAAGTACTGATTTAAGAATGAGTTGCTTATTGGTAATACTTTCGATTGTTGCCTCAGTGTCATTTATAGTACTGTTTGAAAGAATGAATGGAAACCCTAAGTGTTGCCTTTTTTTCACACACAAACCTTGGAGAGGATTTTCTAGATAGAAAGAAAACCGACTCTTGAAATATTACATGGAAACATTGGAATCAGAACATTATGAGAATTCCAAAAATATAGTTATATAACTGGACATTCTTTTCAAATGAAAATGAATTAAGGGTTGCTGTCGATTACGGAAAAGCCCGATGTGGTAAAACTTCAATATGCCAAAAAATTCTAGTAAGAAGCTCACTAGATACTCCAACAAAAAATAAAAGGGGATAAAAAAGAGGAACGTCATGTGTCATTGTGATAGTAAACTTTTATATAAAATTATCAACATATACAGTTAGAATTCAATAAAAGATTCAGTTGAGATTGAACTTTGAATTTGTTTTTTGATCCTGCCAAATTTGTCATATTCAAAAAAATAGGTTTTTCCTTGATGAGCAGAATTGACTCATTTTATACCTATTCATCGAACTCACTGCTGTATTAGATTGCACTTCAGTTCGGGGTAAGAAATATTGCAAATTTCAACTACTAAATGTATCACGAAACAAAATGATAACGTATATCATCTGATATAAATATCTTAAACAAATGGTAAATTTATCTAACCTCATGATTTACTTGATTTAAAAACATTGCATGATTTGAAAATATGAGGACCTATATAATTTATTCGATTAATAATTTTTTCGGAGCATTCGAAACTTGAATTTATGCAATCTGATATCATTCATCATTATAATTAACACATGTCATTCAATTGTCGAAATGTATGTGCAACAACTGTTCGAAAGTCATCATTTTGTGGTGGATGAATGTTTTCTTTGTAGTTTTTTTTGGTTCAGTAACCCATCACAAGTTCAGAAGAGCAGATTTTCAATCTACCCTGATAAGTTGATACACTAATTAAAAAAACAGTTCCTTATGAATGCAACACGTCTTATTAGTCAGCAACTCCTGGTATAAAGTAAAATTGACTATCCCAATACTACAAGATCTAATATATATATATATAAATAAAATACCTAGTCTTGTTGACGTTTCTAAAAAAAATCTTTATCCGTTTTCGAAACTTATCACAAATTATTCTTTTATTCATTTCCCAAGAAACATACATTATGTTAATAGTAGGGAAAGAAAGTATAATAATATAAATGAAGATGGGAAAAAAATAAAGTAATAATATCAGAAAACTTCCAAACATCACTGTGTAAATTCACAAGTGTGCAAAGAGCAAAAATGTTACTGTAAAACAAAAAATTCCATTTTACGATAATAAATATTTTTTCAAATCGTTTTTGAATTTCAGTTTGCAACAAGATTTTAAATAATTTAGTAGTTCGTTGTTGACCCAAACTTGTTTTTATTTTCATAACTGACAAATTGTTCGAATGCCTTGTAAAATGGTTATGGTGGTTACCAACAGGTTTGAAAATCAAATAAGAGTGTTCAGAGTTATTTTTAATCTGTTGAATGAGAGTACAAATTTTGAGTTTATGAAGGGAGGAAATATCTAGAAGCGTTTCGGTTATGAAGGTCTTTGGAAAATCTGTCAAATCTGTGTTTCATTCAGAAGGAACTGTTGATGCAGAAACTTAACGGGGTAAATTAGAAATCTCCCCTTGTATAGATTTCAAGATAAATTATTCATTTTTACAGATTGTGGTAAGTTACTGACTAAAGAACTACGAAGAAAAGTAAATGTAAAGTGAAACGTTAGGCGCAGGCCGATACTGTTTCGAGATATGAAGATGTATTTTCCTTCCATCAATCTGCCTCTTGATAAAAAAGTCATAATGACAGTTGAGAGTTAAAAATTTGTTGGATCGGCATAAAACAGAAGAGCGAACAACTCTTTCTGGAGAATTTTTGGAAATTTCTAGGAGAGATTTGTTTTTCAAGGATTCACAAAAATGTTGAGTTGATAGATCCAAAATAAGACGCATGCCAACCGAAAAAAAAAACTGCAAAGTTAGAATCCGTCTACTATCAAGAAATTAAATATGATGCGGGCTTCGTAGTGTCACTTATGAAACATTTTTCGACAGTTCTCTCATCTTATCACCTCAAGGATTTCAAGGAAGTTTGTTTTTGTTTATATACTCAGAGTGATAAAAAGATATGGGATCAACCCTTGGAAGTCGAAACTTGTGCGAGCAATGGATTAACGAGGCTTTACCTTTTAACGTGCGAATCCCAGCACGGTGGCTCGGCGGGGTATAAAATCAAGGACTTCCGCTTGATAGGAGGACGTGCTAACCTCTACACTATTCAAATATAATCGCTAGCAGGATAACGTGTAATCGAAGACAGACTTGATTCATTAGCTGCGCCCGAAATGATTAAAAAATTGAATCGCTGTCAAACGAGATCGATGTAATTATGCATTCATGGCAGTAAACGAAGTGTATTATCTTGTCACGTGACCACCCATGGAGCCACGTGCTTCGATGGCACTAATCCCAGGTTAATTGGGTCCCCATCAGGCGGTAATCCTTCAGACGTACTGACTTGATTATTTCGAGCGTAGCGTCGCTTTTGTTGTACCAGCAACATCGACATGCTTTGATGGAGTTTAAAAATCGTTTCCATGTAAATTTCAGTTTACACGCTTCCATTACGCTTTTCGTTTGTACGAATACAACGAACGTCGCGTTTTCACGGGTGGTTTAAATAGCGGCAGCATTTGGTAATTAGGTAATAGTATATTATGCAACGATCATGTAATGATGGTTATTAATACACGAGCATCAACCGAGATACGAAACGAGCCGAAGGTGATGAATGGTGAAGAGCTACAAATATTATATTTTTATATTTGTATTGCACACTATAATACTGACTAAACGAATTTCTTTGAAAATGTCTACAAAATTGTAATTAATGGTATTACTTCGAGAAATAGAACGATGAGAAGTGAGAAGATCAAAAATTTAAAAAAAGAGTACTTAAGGCTGGATTCGAACCCATGTCTCTTCCATCTTAGCTGATATAATCTCAGCGCCTTAGACCGCTCGGCTACGGAGAGCTCAAAAAACCAAATTGAAAAGATAAAGGAATAAATCATGCATTTGTCAAATGAAAAATTCAATCATTCTAACTATATTTCTGCCGGTGAAGGTGTCGAAGGTGATTCTCCCATATCGCTGGTATCAGACATTTTGTTATGATTATCGAAGTTTGGCTATATTCTTCAAAAATTCAATACCTATACCGATTTTGACTTGACAAACGTCAGATGCAGAGCATGCACATCATGCTTGATTGAAAAATAATGGGTTTCTATTGGTTGAAAATTTGTATCGTAATGAAAAATCTGTATCGTAATGGACTTCATTATAAAACGGGTTGTGGGCATATAAGTGTATTATTACGGGTGTAGATAATAGTCAATAGTATATTATGCAACGATCATGTATTGATGCTTATTGATACACGAGCATTAACATGCCTAGAAATCCTGGTGATTCCACTGATCAGACTTTGTTTATCATTTGCTTGAATGTACTTGACAATGTTGCTTGCTGAATGCCAATGGTTCAGACTTCCATTATCTATATTACCAACTCTATTGAAACCTGTTGCTAAGAACGAAAGGATAAAAATACAAATCAAGTGAGAGAATCAAACGAAAATCAATTTTTTTTGGTCAGTAATGAAATTGAGGATTGATTGATCAAAGAAAGTAATGTTGTTACAAAAAGTCGAGATATCAAATATGAAGTAGAGGAGTCAAAAAAAAATCAATTGAAGAAATAATACTATATAAATGAATAATACTAATACTAGTCAAAAAAATGTAAATTTTCATTTGATTTTTTCACTTGATTTGTATTTTTATCGTTTCGTTCTTAGCAACAGGTTTCAACAGAGTTAATAATATAGAGTCTATCCATTGTCTATATTATAGACAATGGAAGTCCGAACCATTACCATTCAGATTTTGTTAATATTTTTTGGGCGAAAAAAAAAATCGACACTTTTGGAGGTTTCCCCTTTTTTTTTCGGTAGGGGGCGTTATGTTCCCATTTTTCAAATTTGATGTCAAGTGTGAAATCAATTGTCATGTCATTTCGACATTTTTTTATTAATGTGTACCGATGTTTTTAATCGTGTTTATTTACTGATTCCGTTGCTTTTGAACATTGAAACGTTTCTACTGGTTTTCTACTGGTACTTGATTGGCCACCCACTATCCTTCACGTTGCGATCCCTCCTCACTAGCCAATCAAATAAAAATGCAAATATCCGACTGAACATTTTCACTTAGTGCAAATTTAGCTTCAAACGAAAATGACAAGAGAGCGTGAGAGAGACATCTGTACGTATTGTACGTGAACCTCCGAAAGCTCAATTATATACCAAAAATCAAGCAATCCAGATTCTGCCACTTTTATCCCAAACTTTTACAGATATGAATAAACACACCAGGGTTTCTAGGCACCCAAAGGAGCATTAACCAGCATATGAAACGAGCAAAGACGAGTTTATGCTAGTTTATTAATAACCATTACGTGAGAGTTGCATACGCTATTTTTCCGCACCAGATAGAAGATGAAGGACTATTTATATTATATTTATATTTGTATCGAACACAATAACAGCAATTACTCGCATTTCTCCGAAAAATTAACAAAGTTGTAATTAATGGTATTCATGGCAACATTTTATTTATATTTATATTGAATATTATAATTGTAATGAATCCGATTCCTCCTCGAAATAATAAGATTATTCATTGTACCGTTTGACAAGTTCATTCCAGGCTCACATATCTGGAAATGTAAGGAATATTTACATTAATTTCATTATTGCTAGTCTCAACAGAGTTCAATATTGTATTGAAAATGCCGATTTTATTCTAAACCGAATTTTCAATGTAGCCTTCCGCCACTGAATCGGATTTCCAATTGAAAAAAAGCTGTATCTTTGTGAAAGATCTATATCTGAAACGGATTATGGACATATATATATGTATTAATATAGTACGGGTGTAGAAAAATGGATATTAAACATCAATCTTGAGATAATATCAAACTGATTGGTGTCTCTTACGATTTTTTCACAGACTTTCCTGTTTTAGAAAAAGTTTAGGCAGCGCTTTCCGGTATCTTTTATTGGTAATATTAGATTCATAAAAAAATTAAAATAATTAAATATTGTGAATAAGGTTCCGTGGTGGTGGAGTTGAAAAGGAGTCTATAGAAAAATCAAATACATTTGCTAACATGCCTTTTGTTGAAAATTCCAATTTTTATGCTCTAGGAAAAGATCACCTTCTGTGGGTTAAGAGAAGCATGTATAAAAAATATCTATTGCTGGATGAAGGAGATCGCCAGATTGGTGGAACAAGCTATTAGGTAATAGACTGACGAAAGTTTTAATGAAGGATCAAATCAGGAAAACCTCCTCAATCAAACGGCGAGGTTTCAAAGGTACTTGTGAATCTACTAATAAGGCATTTTGAGTCTGACAGAAGAAATCCAACGATGTTTTTTTTCCAGGAGAACGAAGATATGTGCTCTGTGAAAGCAGATATTTGGTGGATTTTTATAGAAAAATACCCTGAAACATATTTGGTTCACCTCCCAAGTTGTGTGCTTTGTTGAAAATATTTCTGATGCCTAACTTGTAAATGTAGATGTTTTGTAGGGTTCATTTCTAACACTTACATTATTGTTTGTACATATTAAGGATTTGCCTGGAAGCAACAGTTGGTTTATTGCAGATTTTTACAAATGTCGGCACTTTTTTAGCCAGTTTTTCTTCCAGGCCCACATATCGTCACAGGAAACCATAGCTCAGAGAGTGGTGAGTATTGACGTTGTATTCATGGCGGAAATTTTCGAATGTGGTTGGCATAACTCAAAAGAATTCAATGTTGATAGTCAATCTGCTTATTAATGACCAGTATCTTCGTTGGGAGTGACCGTTTCTAGAAAATCGCTCATTCCAATTATGGGAATTGCCCCATCCTTAAAATATCATGAGATCGATATATCTTGCCTGCTCTCTATAATAAATAGGGCACAAATAGGGTCTGTATATGTTGTATAATATCACCTATAAAAAAGGACAGGATGAGCACGTTTGTGAGATTAGGACTTTGCATTTTCAACACAAGGGACTATCTGATGGAAATCTCTTATTTCCTTATAATTTTCAGAAAAATGAGAGTTGAGTTAAAACTGACGTTTATAATAATTATCATTTTACTTCACTCACGGATCTGTGTTGAAGGTTATATTTCTTTTATAATTCTCTCTAAGGGCCGGTTTTTCAATGCAAGATATCTGTCAGATTAAAATAACCATAAGTTTTTTTCCTTGTCACTGCCAAATATTATCCACGCGCACCTCCTCTCTCCTTCCATCTATCTGACAGATAACTCATTTATCCTTGTATTGAGAAACTGGCCCTTAGAGGCTTATATAACCGACACCTCACTATTTTTCAGCGGCAAAACGGTTCAAAAAAGCCGAAACTACTTTGTTATTCGAACCTCGCACTATTGGGTCGGTTTAAACACCTACACAGAAGTATTATAGCATTTCTAGGAAGAGATCCTTTTGCGATTTTATCAGAAATCGATGGTCAGGTAAAGTGTATAAAGTAATATGAGTCCCAAGCAGACATTTCATTTCCAAAGTTTCATAAGCCTATAGCTGGCATTGAAAAATAATTAATTTGTGTGCAGAGTTTCTTTGCTGGAAAGCTAAAAGTGAATTAGATCTAATTTTCGAAATCATGATATGATTTCTGAAGGATTATATACTCGAACATTTCGGATGAAATATAAATTGAATGATCATTCTGCTATACTAAATGCCGGGATAGAAACCATCTGTATTAGGCATGTAATATAACAACTGAATTACCAAGACGATTAACAACGTAAATTTCATATATCGTTATTCATATGATTCAAATGATGAGCTCTCTCTTATTGATATTTCCGGGAAATTAATTTGCATTTACGACTTCAAAGTCCATATATATTTAAAGGAAGCTGGTTTACCCGAACAAAATCGTGACAGGTATATTCATATCACACTCGGACCCTGCTTTTCTGGAATCCTTGGTATGCCATGATCCTTTCCGCTTCGATCGTGATCTATAATTCTCAACGAATAGGCAATAATCACATTTATCTATTAGTCAGAATATCTGGAATTCTAGAGTAAGATGAAAGAGCTTAACAGGCTTTCAGACAAACAGCACATTTTCCGACACTATAAAAGAATCCTATCCATTTTGCTATTATTGGTGTTTTATTTTTAGTTAACGATCCGTAAGAATTCACAAAAGTTTTGACACTCTGCTCTCTTGGGACAAATGTCAGGGATAAATCACACGCTAATGGTTCTCATGCCCAGAAAACGGATGTTGATAATATATTAACAACTTACTTCTTATCGTCTTCCTATTTCGATGAGAATAAAAAAGTTAGTGGACTAATTGATAACCTATCTACTCAAGGATTACACTTGCTTTGGATATCCAGCATACACAAAGCAGTTGATCAAGTCAAGAATAAACTCCAAGAATAACTAATATTGAACTGGGCACAAATTTTTATTGTCTGTGTGTGTTTACTTCATGTTGTTTCGATGGCAACGATGTATCTCCGAAAGCGTGAGTAAGTCTTGACATATTGTCGAAATAACGCATTGCGATAATATTGATTATCAGTGGCGGATCCACGGGGGGGGTTCGGGTCCGGACCCCCCCCATTGGGAAAATAAGAGATTTTTTTTCAATTTTTATCGGCTCCTAATTTCCAAATTTTGTTAGGGAACGAAAAAATGTCACATGAGCAAGAAAAAAAAAATAAAAAAAAATTCCTTTGAAAACTAAAGAGCAGGCTACATTTAAACATTAGTAAATTTTCGAGGTTTTTTTGAAAAATTCTACTAGAATTTCGTCCTCAATTCAATAATCCTCCAATTCCTAAAAAAAAAAATTCTCAAGAATTAAAAATAGTACAAACAAGATCTGGATTGAATGTTACCCAAACAAACAAACAAATTTCGCTTGAAACTTTTGGACTCACCGATTGTTCTTTCCTTTTTTTTCTGGTTCAGTCGGTTCAGACGCTGGATCAAGCCGAGTAAAATATGAAAATAGAGTGTTCTTCATGTTGTAGGTTCAAAATAAAATGCCTTTTTTTCTCAACTATCAAATTTCAATTTTTCTCGATGACACTTTAAGGAAAATTGACACTTGTCAGGCTTATCGGGGAGAAGTTCGAGAAATTTCGGACAGTGCTGCCATTGGATCCTTTTTGGCGCATTATTTGAAAAATTAGACTTGTTACATTTGTGATGAGTATTGTGTATGCCGGTAACGATTTGAATATACTATGTATGAGTAGAATATGCTGTTGATTAGGTTAAATCAACTCGATTCGATTTAAAAAAAGTAAAGTTTCGAACCTACTTTACCTCCTGGCTACACCTCGAAATTTTGGTCAGTCAATCTCTTTAATATTTTTTTTGGATCTTGACTAGTTGTTGCTATACGGTACCTCATAATTTTCTGATTTTCTGTTTTATATATATATATATATATATTATATACATATATATATATATATATATATATATATATATATATATATATATATATATATATATATATATATATATATATATATATGTAGAAATTGATGTTTTCACGGATCTTCGATATGCAAGATGAATTTTCTGGGTTTTTATCCGTTGGGTATCTTCTGATTTGTTCGACGTTTCGAATTCCATTTTGAATTCATTCTCAAGAACTGTGAGACGAATATCTGTCCATACCGTCCTGGTCAATCACTCCCCTTACGAAGTAACCAAGCAAGAGTAGCAAAGACTTCAATTGTCTGTTCTCCATGGAAACTGGTATTTATAATGATTCTCTCCAGTTATTATCCGACTAGGTCCGATATTATTGATGATTATATCGTCAGCCGCTCTCTAAGGTTGTATCCTGCCCATCCAGGTATTATGTAGAAATTGATGTTTTCACGGATCTTCGATATGCAAGAAGAATTTGCTTGGTTACTTCGTAAGGGGAGTGATTGACCAGGACGGTATGGACAGATATTCGTCTCACAGTTCTTGAGAATGAATTCAAAATGTAATTCGAAACGTCGAACAAATCAGAAGATACCCAACGGATAAAAACCCAGAAAATTCATCTTGCATATCGAAGATCCGTGGAAACATCAATTTCTACATAATACCTGGATGGGCAGGATACAACCTTAGAGAGCGGCTGACGATATAATCATCAATAATATCGGACCTAGTCGGATAATAACTGGAGAGAATCATTATGAATACCAGTTTCCATGGAGAACAGACAATTGAAGTCTTTGCTCACTCTTGCTTGGTTACTTCGTAAGGGGAGTGATTGACCAGGACGGTATGGACAGATATTCGTCTCACAGTTCTTGAGAATGAATTCAAAATGGAATTCGAAACGTCGAACAAATCAGAAGATACCCAACGGATAAAAACCCAGAAAATTCATCTTGCATATATATATATATATATATATATATATATATATATATATAAATTTTGAGTTATAGACCCCCCTCTTGACCTGATCCTGGATCCGCCACTGTTGATTATGTTAATAATTCGTGTTAGTTGTGTATTTTTTGCAGTCTGGAATGGTGAAAACGCTTCATGCCATTATGGTCGTTTTAAGAAATTTCATTTCTTCGATATGAACAAGCGATTTTAAATAAGACAATGATGGTTATTTATGGAACGAGTACAAAAAGTGGGTGTTCAATACAGGATTCGCATCATACAAAACATCGAGGCAACTAACGATTGCCTATCGCTCTGAGTAAGTCAGCAAAATTTCTGCCGTGACTGCGAATTGAACTGGTACTGAAACATCTGAATCGAATAAGCCGTCGCCATAGACAAACCCGCCATCAACCGCTATTGTGCTCACTTTATTGGGCTTTAGTTATTATTTTCGTGATGCAATTGTATTGTGTAGTTTTTATTACTGAGTTCTATCAGGTTCATCACAGCGTACTCGAAAGAGCGTTTGACAGAAGAAAAAAATGATATAAACCCCTTTTTTACCCCGTTAGGCGATGAATGTCCATAAAATACGAAACAAGTCTTCCATTAATTATGTTGAAGAAAATACTTCTGCAAAATTTGTAGAATGGACCTAGAAATCACCTTGTCCCATACAAACTTTGACCCTGTTTTCTACACTTAGTGGTGGAATTTTGGAAAACCCGTTCTTCTAGGATGCCTACGTCATACAACCCACACAACACATGGACATCCAGTGGATTCTAATGGATATCTATTAAGGATATTTTGGACATCCGATGGACGTACAGTTTTTATCCAAAGAATATTCAGTGGACGTCCAATGGACATTCTTAGGCCACCAACCTGTACGTCCATAAAATATCCTTCATGGACATCCATGAGATATCCATTATGGACATCCATAAGATTTCCTTCATGGATACCCATATGATATCCATCATGGATATCTACAAGATATACTTCATGGACATCCATGAGATATCCATTATGGACATCCATAAGATTTCCTTCATGGATACCCATATGATATCCATCATGGATATCTACAAGATATACTTCATGGACATCCATGAGATATCCATTATGGACATCCATAAGATTTCCTTCATGGATACCCATATGATATCCATCATGGATATCTACAAGATATACTTCATGGACATCCATGAGATATCCATCAAGAACGTCCATAAGATATCGTTCATAATTCTACATAATTATTTGTGCAATTCGTTACAGAGAAACCAACCTAGCTTGAGACGTGAAAAAGTGCTGCCCACTTCTTGGACAACGGATTATAGTCAGTAATATATCCTGTGATAAGGCACTCAACGTGATCGTATGTGCAATTTTAAATGTTCTGCTAGATTGGTTTCGCTGTATTTTAAAAAATTTATACAAGCTAAGATAAACTGTAGAGTGGTAGACGAACGATTAAAAAACTTATGTTGTTAATAAGAATTTCTTATTTTTTCATTACTTTTCAAACAGAATACTTGATATAGTTTAAATTTGCCAAGAGTTCTCAACAGAAAAGTTATTAATGAATTCAAATAGTTCTCAATTTGAATAACATATGAATATAGTACTCGACAATTGACTTGCTTCCTTCCAAAAGTTCACGTTCACGGTAAATGCTAATGATCACAGTTTACAATTATTAACTAACACACCACTATTTTTCATTTCTTCATAAACACAATTATTGCACAAAATTACGACATTTGACAGACGCTATAGATGGTTGCACGTCAGGAAACCGAGTCAAGGTGAGTTCACAATGCAGCGCTTTTGCATTTCGCGTCGCGCGTCACGTCTTCTGAGGTGACGCTGTATTCAAATATTTTTTCTTGCTGGAATGTCCATGTAAATGGCCCCTTTCACGTTACCAATTCGTAGGGTGTCACTGCGGAAGAAGATATCCTTCATGGATATCCATCGTGGATATCCGAAAGGATATCCATTTTGTACATCGTATGGATATTTTTTACTGGGAGTACTTTGGATATCCAAAATTTGGATATCCTACGGATATCCAAAATTGGTCCAAGGCTATTTCGACATGAATTGGACATGAATTGGACATGAATTGGACGTCCATAGGATATCGTGTGCTGTATGGGAAATAACACACCCTCCAAGTTTCAGATCTCTTCGATCAGTTGTTTAGGCTGTACGTTGATTCGTCAGTCATTTATTCATGACTAAGCATTTTGTTCTAAAATTGTTTTTTTTACATGCAGATTCACACAAAAGGGAGGCCCTTTAATGTTCAAAGAGCACCGCGTGAATTAAGGAACAGGAGATACGAATTAACATTCACTTTGAATTTCGTAAGCCTCAGGAAAGACCTCTTTCGGCAAGGAGTTCCAAAGCACAGCTGTTCTATTGAAAAAAGATCTCTGAGCAAGAGAGGTTCGACAGGACTCCAAATTCACAACAAAGGGGTGGGAATTCTGTACTCGTCGAGTCATTCGTGTAGATATTGCCAAGGGGGAACGATTGATAACAATTCGGAAGAACATCGTCCGTGAAAGTATCTATAGAAGAGAGGCAAGTCTCCGACTCTTCTATGATGTTCCAATGAAGTGAGCGAGTCTGTGAGCGAAGAATCACCAACAAGACGGATTGCCTTTCTCTGAGTGTTCTAATAATGTAAAATTGTTCGATTCCGTTAACCAGCTGACGAACGTCAACACTCAGAAGTATACATTAACAAAAACATCTTTGTAGCGACTCAAATACAGAAGCTAGCTTCACACACACATACTGTTTCGTAGAACTGATAGAGACTAACATTTTTAGTGAACACTATGTTCGTTTATACCGAACCGTTTAGTCAGCGCACACCATTAAAGCATCACGTCTCGCCCGCTTTTCTCCGACTTGATTTACATATACTTTTATTTATCACTGAATTTTCGTTCAATCATAATAAAATATATCCTATATCACTCCTGAATACTGTAGCTTTCTGTTACTGAAAGAATTTTCATAATCGTATCAGTATTTCTGAAGATTATCCCTTACAAACAAACATAGAAACTAACAAACTAGGTCTTCTCTTTATAATATTAGTATTGATATGCCACTACAACCTCTAGGCGATCTCCAACCATAGCGGCACTACGTACAGCGGCCACTACACGGCTTACTGCCGACATCCTTACTTGGGAACGTGGCACGAATACAATGATTCCCATGTGTCACCGATTACCTCAAAATCTCCCGTCAGTGGCGAGGCGTACCTTCTGTTTTATGAACAGGAAGGCACTAATGAACTGGATGAAACAAAATTTTCCATTTGAAATTGTTTAATTTTTTAATTCAATTTCATTTTTTATTCATTCCTTTTCAATTGGTAATATAGTACTTTTTTAATATTGATTTTATATATATATTTATACAATACCTGTACAGAGTTTGCAAAGGCACGTCTTTTTTGGGATATTCAACTTGGTATCACATGCATCAATCTTGTCTCAGATCCCAGATACGTTCATTTGTGAGTTCTAGTTATATATAGCTACACTAGAGTACCATATATTTCTATTCAATACACGGATAACCATTAAAATTCGAAAATTCGTGTTCCATCAAAATGAAGACAATATATTTCATCACGACCTTCTCATCAGTTGTTTTATACGACGACGTATTAGTGCCATTGCAAAAATAAAAAATCTCGCAATTGCGACTTTAAATCTGTCAAATGACACTTTTTCCAAAGTGATTGAATTCACTGGAAATGAATTCTGAATTCAATTAATTTCCAATGAATTGATTTCACAATTCTGTCGACCTCTGGTTCCGAAAAACCCCAGAAGTTTTTCATTTCTACAGAACTCTTGCTTGAACACTCCTTTTACTAATCCCCCTTACTATTGAAATCGAGTTTATTTCTTATAATGTGAATGAAAAGCAAATCTCATTTATCGACTCCTGAATTCTTCAAAGCCCTCAAATCATTTTTGACTATATCCAATTATTTTCTGAGTTGTGAAGCAGACTTTTTCATTATTGGGGAAAAATTGTTGAATGAATCAATGTGACCCAATGAATTGAGCCTTTTGTTTTCATAACATCCCTTGGGTACAAGCCCCACTGTAATTTTTTTCATAATTTTCTAATGAGCTTATGACTTTGGCTGCATTACCTTGAATGGAATTTTTCAAATGATAAAAATATTCAATGTCAGTAAGCTTCAAATTAGTATGGATGGGATTAATAAATATGTTATCAAATTCCAACCACTGCTCATATGATCCATGAAAAGTTGGAATTTCAACCGAACAATTCGAACCTGTACCATGATCTTTCATAGAAGTCGCAAATTGACAGCTTAAATCTATCAATTGACACATCTAATCTGTCAATTGACAACTCAAAAGTCGCAATTGCGAGATTTTTTATTTTTGATATGGCACCAATACGAATACGCCGTCATAGTTTTACGATTCTGAACATGAAACTCTGTCCAACCATTTAGGTTTATTCACTGCACTATAATTAAGAATTTCGGAAGTTCTTCAACGAATCTGCAATAGCTACTGATCTGTGTAGATTTGAACAAAGTATTGCCGGAAAACTAACTGCATGATTCCTACAGGCTGAGCAAGAATAAGCGGTTGAGTTCTCATGCAGTTACGGTTGAACATTTCGAAATTAAATTTAACACACCTCAGTACTCTTTATTCTGCTTGAGCGGATTTAAAAACGGCCGTTTAACTAAAAAGGCAGCAACCCTTTCTGTACTTTGTGCGAGTTCAATGTTTCGGAAAAATCACACAAACTTAATTATGTTGTAACAAACACAATAAAAAGGATTGTTCAGTTTCAATTGTGAGCTGGCGTACCTCCCAAGAACCAATATATATTTTTAACAAAGTGTCAGCGTGATGTACATGAACAGAGGTTCGGAAAGAGTGTGAAATTGATTATTACCTGTCATTATTTTTGTGGAGACAAGCCCGTATAATTTGTTCTCCCAGATTTGCGACTCCAAAATGGCCTAGGTAAAGACATTATATTGGAAAATCGTGAATGGTTCATTTTTTATTCTGTAGTAGAAGTCTTACATTTCCGGATGAATGTGGTTTTCCCTACCAGGTATACATTATTTTTCCGCAAAAACAATAATAGAAAAATTGGCACCTAATTCAGTTTGGTGATAAACTCGGCTGAATTATCTACCAACTCATAAATCATTGCTGTCAAGGGATTTTAAGTGACAGCTTGAATCACCTCTGAAAACTGAAGATCAGCTGAAGATGCTAAATAGTAAAACATTTAATTCCCCATTTCCTAAAAACCACTAGATTCATAGAAACGTCGTATTTTTCCTTCAAAAATATTTCAGAAATGTAAATAGATTTATTTTCACACAAGGTTTACAGCATGTCAATTCGAATGTAAATAGAACTATTCGTATAAAAGCAGATATACCTAATTTGATAAAGATAAATATACTCTTTGACATTGTTCCAAAAAAGTTAATGATGATATATAATAAACGGGCACATAACATATTTGATGAGTTATTTTTTGGATTTTTTTCTCTTCGAATAAAAAAAATAGAAATTACAGCATCTGTGAAAGAAGTAAAATAAAAAATTTCTTAACACTTCAGGACTGATTGAACATCGCAGTTTTCTTTTGGGAAATAATACACTGGAAATACAAATACATAATCTGCAAAAAATTACGCGCTGCGTGGTACTTCATGGCAAACCCAGAATTTGTTCTTAGTGGAACACATTGTATACTTCCAAAGAGTACCTATGCCTCATAAATTTTCGTTATTCTTATGATGAGACTAGTTTCAGCTGTGAAAAAAGTTGGTTTGAACGATAATTTTATGAGTAACAGATGTGAAGCAGTCTGTAAAAAAAATATTTATTATTTCCCATCATCAAAAAAAGGTCATTTCCGAGAGTGTAGGGAAATGAGCAGAAGTGATTATAAAAGAGGTATCATCAGCCAAGGGAATAGTGGCAGTATTATTGAGGAAGTTTAGATATAAATCGATTTTGCATGTGATAAACAATAATGGTCCGAGCACCGAGCCTTGGGGAACACCGTATGCCATGGTTTTTATTTCACAATATGTTGATCTATTTTCACTAGTTGTCTTCTGTTTGTGAGGCAGGAAGACAGTAGTTTGAGAGACATACCCCTGATACCATAGATCTCCAGCTCACGTGAAAAATGTAGAGATGGTGATTATTGCATGTTTCTTATTCTCAAAGTAAGGCTCTTATTGTTGATTTGTTTTTTCGGAAACCATAGTGGGAGTTCGATGAAAAAATGTTTCTAAATTGTCAGTCTATCTTTGAACAACAGTTTTAGGATTTTAGAGAATCTATTTATAGTTGAAATCGGTCGAAAGATATTTGTGATATTAGAATCATCCTTTATAAAAATTGGTTTGAGTCTGGACGTTCAGAATAAATCGGGAAAAAGTCCTTCATAGAAATAATAATTGATTGAAACGGTTGATGGTTCAATAAATATTTCGGATGTCTCCTTAATGGGTAGGATAATCAATTCGATAGCATCTTCGGCTGCTGAGTTTTTCAGCCATTTGGTAGTTAATGATTTTTCGGATTGGGTGGTTTGGAATAAAAAGGAACTATGTTCTTGAGACCATAATAATTAAAGGTGGTCGTCGAATAATAGAATAGAGTGTGGTAGAGTCTTGATGATCCCTTCACCGATAGAGCTGAAAAAATCAGTGAATTAATCAGGATTATAATCATAGGTTGATTGATTTTGGAATACTTACGATATTGAAAACTGACGCCTTTCTAAACTGTCCGTGGACACATTGCCAGATCTTGTCAGAAAATTACCTTAAAAAGTTTTCAATTTCTTATAGAATACTCAATTCTCCGGAGTATTTTCAATATTACAAATCATCTTGATGTAGTGAGAAATTTTGCCTTTTTTTCCAATTCTTCGTTGTACCATTTCACAGGTGGTTCATTTGAGGAGAATTTTCTCATGGAAAAATAATTTTTAATGAGGTGCTGTAGGTATAAACAAGCCAATCAGCTGATTTGCTGACATTATATTCTAAAGATTCGTGGAATATTTGCCAGTTCGCTTCCATATTTGAATTTTGATTATGATTTTTTAATATTTGCCTTCTGAACTTCATTTTTGGTTCAGATTTGTTTTTTGAGAATGTCTATATGTCGGTCCATGAAAAGGGTAATATACCCCATAAGTACATATTTCATTTATGGGGGGGGGTTGGATTTCGACGTTCGTAGCGCGAGTGGCCAGTTCTAGAGGCTTATTCATCTCCGATGATGGACGACGGCCTTCAAGCCCGGGAGTGTTTTTTTCTTATATCTGTAATAATAAATATTGGGTATGCTGTGTGAGGTAACTGTGGTATACCCTTGAATACCAACTTGCCATATATACAGGGAATTATTTCGGAAAATTCAGGATTTCCTTTCATAACATGCCTGACAAAGCTATTGTATACGGTAACACGTGTAGAGGTTTTGTGAACTGTCTAGTAAAATCACATAATAGTGATTTTTTACGTTATCAAGGATTTTCCAGTATCGGCCAATTTCATCAGCAATTGCTCTATTGAAATATTTTTTCAGAGTATGCAAAATACGGAACCCCGCAATCCGGTTAATCCTTGACTGAACCCCCTAAAAAATATGCAAATCCCGTTCGATCGGCGCGTAATTAACACGTCACGCCTTTTTCTATTATCTAGCTTAGCGACAAGTGTAGTTATAGCAGCGGCGCCCTTTTGCAATTCAAATTTATCCTCGGGTAAACGCGAAGTGTTGCCTTATCACGCGCAATGTCTTTGCTGCGACAATGGAAACGAGTGGGAACGTGATAAAGTGCTCGAACAGATGGTTCAGCTAGGATTAATTTGCGAAGGGGCTAGTAGGATAATGACTAATTGATATTTTTATTAATTTTCCGAAGCACACCTCCAGTCTACACATTTCCATCATATCTCAGAGTGGTAAATGCTATTTTCTCTTCGGCTCTAGCACAAAACTGCGTTATCTTAACTGCTCTTGAGACAGAACAATGAGTTACATTGTATGTCTACATTTTTTTTTCTAAAGTAGATTCACACGAAAGGGACGCCCTGTGATGTTCAAAGAACACCGCGTGAATCAAGGAACAGGAGATACGAATTAACATTCACTTTGAATTTCTGAAGCCTCAGGAAAAACATCTTATGGTAAGGAGTTCCAAAGCTCAGCTGTTCTATTGAAAAATTATCCCTGAGCAAGAGAGGTTCGACAGGTTTCCAAATTCATAACAAAAGGGTGGGAATTCTGTACTCATCGAGTCATCCGTGTAGATATTGCCAAGGGTGCAACGATTGATAACAATTCGGAAGAGCATCGACCGTGGAAGTATTTATAGAAGAGAGATAATACAATGAATTCATTGGGCTACAGCTGTAGTTATTTCATGATAAATCAGGTCTCCCATGGAATGTCAAATTTCAAGCAATGCCACCTTATTTTTTATTTGTTTATTGAATCTGAAGTTCATGTATTCTTGAATCTTTCCGCTATTATCTGTTGAAGCCGTGGAAAAAGTAAAGTGTATTACTCATTCCTTGCTCGTTAAACAATTATGATATCGTTACGGAATCTCCTAGCACCGGCCCTGTCGCTCGTAAACGCAAATTAATATGAGGGGTCGAAGGAAGATTGTTTACCTACCTGCAAAATCTCGTCTCGCGTGGAGAATTCGATCATCTAAATTTGACTGGAAGATTCTCCATATGTGTGAGCAAGTATATATACGGAAACGATTCATCGCTAGGGCAGAATTTCTAGTACAGAGAGTTTTGATACAGAGCGTTGGATAGTTGGCGAAGCAGTTTGAGTGATTGTATTGTGATGAAGAATTGTAATGAAAGTAGTTTAGTATTAGTTGGGGTTTCAATAAACGAACCCAAAGCATTATCGTAACAATACTTTTATACTAAACGCCATCAACTTCGACTGAAGTCGTTCAGCAAGAAGGCCTTACCAAACTTCCTACACCATACCTCACGTAACGTTGCAGAATATTCTTTGAATGTTCACAGACCATTCCAAATCTACTAGGAATATTCATAGTATGCCCCATTGGAATATTTTAAGAACATAACAATATTACTTTCTGAATAATTAATTTTTTATTATTAATTCTGCAATAAGTTTTTGAAAATTATTCTATGACAATCTCTATAGAACATTCTGATTTTATTTACTACGACTACTCAGAATATACTCGTAAATATTTCAATAATAGACATAGAAGTATTTATTTCACTACTATATACAATGCAATAGTAGAACGTCAAAAGCAAAACAGATGAAATGTAAAACACAGAGTAAATGATTACAGACAAAATAGTAACTGATTAGGAATGAACATTAAGGTGTGGAGTGTCCATCACATAGAATCAAATTCATTCTTGTTTAAAACAAGATACTCATTGACTATAAAAACAATGTTTCAACAGAAAATTTTTGATTTTTACTTTAAATTGAATGAAAGCCAAACTTTTCATTCTAGAAGGTAGTCTGTTATATAGGTGTATGTTCAGAGAATTCTTTTGCGATGTCTGGAGTCTGTACAATGGAGTCGAAATTAAATTAGCGAGTGGTGTAATGATGGACTTCGGATTGAGACGAGTATTTATGCTCAGCTTCATGAATTTCTGATAAACACGAGTAAATATATAAAGTAGAAAGCGGCATGATTTGAAATTTGATGAAAAGAGGGCGGCAATGTTCACGATGATGAACTCCTCCCATACAGCACACGATATCCTATGGACGTCCAGTTCATGTCGGAATAGCCTTGGACCAATTTTGGATATTCATAGGATATCCAAATTTTGGATTGTGAACTCACCTTGACTCGATTTCCTGACGTGCTACCGTCTATGGTGTCTGTTAAATGTCGTAATTTTGAGAGTCGTTGAGTGTTGGGTTGGTTTGAAAAAATTATGTTGAACTGAGTTGAAGCGTTGTGGTGTGCATTGTGCAATAATTGTGTTTGTAAAGAAACGAAAAATAGTGGCGTGTTAGTTAATGATTGTAAACTGTGATCATTAGCATTTACCGTGAACGTGAACTTTTGGAAGGATGCAAGTGAATTGTCGAGTACTATATTCATATGTTATTCAAATTGAGAAGTATTTAAATTCATCAATAACTTTTCTGTTGAGAACTCTTGGCAAATTTAAACTATATCAAGTATTTTGTTTGAAAAGTAATGAAAAAATGAAAAATTCTTATTAACGACATAAGTTTTTCAATCGTTAGTCTACCACTCTACAGTTTATCTTAGCTTGTCTAAATTTTTCAAATACAGCAAAACCAAACTAGTAGAACATTTCAAATTGCACATACGGTCACGTTGAGTGCCTTATCACAGGATATATTACTGACTATAATCCTTTGTCCAAGAAGTGTGCAGCACTTTTTCACGTCTCAAGCTAGGTTGGTTTCTCTGTAACGAATTGCACAAATAATTATGTAGAATTATGAACGATATCTTATGGACGTTCTTTATGGATATCTCATGGATGTCCATGAAGGGTATTTTATGGACGTACAGGTTGGTGGCCTTAGAATGTCCATTGGACGTCTACAGAATATTCTTTGGATAAAAACTGTACGTCCATCGGATGTCCAAAATATCCTCAATAGATATCCACTGGATGTCCATGTGTTGTGTGGGCTGCCATTATTCTGATAACTCTTTTGAAGAATTTGCTTTACTAGAGTGACACGAATCACCCCAAAGAAGAATACCTTAAGACAAATGACTATGGAATAAACCATAATAACATGATTTGAGGACATACACACTGACAATATCTCTCAAACGTCGAATCAAAAAGGTGACACTAGACCATTATTGGAGGATATAAAAATCGATTGATTTTTATCTAAGTTAAGCTTGAGTTCATCATAAACAAACCAGGTTTTAGCTAAATCGATTGTCTCATCTGATAACGTGGACAGATTGTCAACAGTATTACTTTGACAGATAAATGTTGTATCATCTGCGAACAGGACGCTTTTCGTAGGTAGCATGTGAAAATATAAATCGTTTATATAAATAAGGAAGAGATGCAGTCCCAGGACCGCGCCTTGAGGAACACCGTGAATCACGGATTTACTATTCGATAGGTCACCGTTCAATCTGACGCATTGAGATTTTTCACTGAGGTAAGATGCAAAGAAATTCAGAGCCAAGCCCTTGATGCCATGGTAGTGGAGTTTTTCCAGAAGAATATCGTGCGAGACACAGTTAAAGGCCTTGGAAAGATCACACAACTCAACTTGTGAGTGTTTACCCTCCTCAAGGCCCTCGACTATTTATAATATTGTGAGAGTATTCGTAAAATCGTTTCAAAATATTCTTTAGGAAATATTTACTCAATTCAGAAGTCGAAGTATAACCTAATTAATATGAACCGCATCACAGCATATGGTTAGTTGATTTGTTTGCGATTTTTTACTGGAGATCACACAATGAAGTGTTTTTTTTTATTATGTCGAGGGAAAAATGAAGAAATCATACGTTTGTGCTTGTCGAAAATGATTATGGTCAGTATCTGCAATTGTTTTCATGTTGCTGATATTTCCGATAGAACAACTCAATTTGAAATTGAATGTTCCTTCACCTTTTTCAACAAACCGTTGTTTCTGTTTCTTCAATATTTTCATCCAATTTTCATTTATTCTGTTCCTTTCCTTTTTCTGCTCAATTTCACTAATTTTTTAATTATTTAATAATCCTACGATGAGTTCTATAAAGTACATAATGTAGCTAATGAAGTCAAACCAATAGCCAAATTAATGTTTTTCTAGTTTCTGCCCTTTGAACCTCCACACAACAATATACTGAAACTAAAGCCAAACTCGCGTCATTTTTGTGCGAACTGAGCTTCACTATTCCCAGAAACCAACGATAAAAAAAAAGGATAAGTAGATTCTCGATAATTTTAATACCGTGAAATATGTTCAAGATTAGGTTATATTTGAACAGAGGGCTGCAGAAATTCACCCTTTGAGCTATGCATACAGCAAGGGTTGTACGAAAGTAATAGCTATGATCACAAATGCAAACATGAATTTAAATAGAGATATATATTCAAAGGTTCCTCGTGAAATACAATATGCAGCGATTATCTATTATGCAGCAGAAATGTTTGTTTAAAATTGCACATGAAATTTTTTTTTTCATCTTTTTCAATAATTTTTCAATAGCAATTATGAAATCATAATAGGGTATGTTAAAATTATTACTAATTTTCTATAAAGGAATATCATGAACAGTCAAACAGTTTCAAACTGGTATGAGATTGATCATGAACTTTTATATTAATTACATATTTCATTGAATATTTTTTTCAGAATTACAAAGAAACAACAAAAAGAAAAATAAAACAAAATATTGAAACAAAAGGAGAATCCATCGAATTTTATTTTCTCATTTGGAGAAAATATTTTTTAATTTTGATTTTAAATTCATTTATATTTCTACAATCTTTTATATATTCGGGTATTTCATAGAATTTTAAGAGTGCTTCATGAGTGAACATTTTCTGTCCAATTACAGAGTTTGCGGAATCAAGGTGGAACAAGTTATGTTGTCTTGTAAGGTGATTATGAATTTCTGAATTCTTCTTCTGAATTTTTTGACAGTTTCATATGACATTTTTGTTAATTTATATATATACTCAGATTTTTCATAATCAATTAGATGATCCAAAGTCATAATATCTGTTACTTTATATAAATCTGCAGGAGGAGTATCCCACGGTTTTCTGAATATAATCTTTATTGCTCTGTTCATTGAACGATATATTATATTATTTTGTTTTTTAGAGCATGAAGACCAAATATAAATGAACTAAACGTTTTTTGTTTGTATAGTTTATTAGAAGAGTAGTATATATTACAAGATATAATACATTACAAAAATAAGGACAAATGGAAATATCGGTTTTGGATGAAATTACAACAAAACATTAAAATCAGTCGATGGCACAACACAGTTTTTCCATAAAATGGGCAAGAAAAAATAATTATTTTTCACAATTAAAAGAAGTTGTCAAACCAAAACCACACATAAACGTTACGAAATGATATAGTTATCGAAATAAATACTTAATCCGAATTTAATAATAGTAGTAACTTTCACTATACGTATCATCAGCCGTAACTATAATTAATATTGTTACTAATATTATGTCTATCAAGCCCGATACAAAATTACTATAGTTTTTAATGGTAGTGGACGGATTCAAAGTCTTAGAATACATGAATCATATAAAACACAATGCACACAATAGCGTTGAATGTAAGGCAACATTTAATATGTTCAGACATGAGGTTGATTGTAATATCAGCTATACATTTAGTGTCAAAAGCATTTGGAGTCATGATCTATTGACCGAGTGTTTTCATGGGCATCAACACCTACGAAGTAAATAAAACATGTTCAGATCAGCTTTTCGATATTTCGTGGTCTAGTTTTTTCTAGACAGAATAAAGAAGTAAGCATAAATCAAGCTCCAGGTGACCTATTGTTTCAGCTTGTTCAAATTGTTTTTTCTGAGGAATTCGTTGACTTCGACGACTTTTATACACTTGACAACTAGTTTGTACTATTCTAATCATATGGAGTATATTGGGATACGTTCCGCTGAAAAGCTCTAACTACGCTGTTGGATATGTCTATATGGAGGTTCGAATGAGAGGAAAACAATGTCACAACAATGGCGTCGAATGATTCGAATTCAAATTATCGATAATGTTGTTGCCCATAAGAAACACGCTGTACATTCATTCCTTTCAATTACTGACCTCTTACAGAATTTCAATACACCACACAATTTCATGGGAAATGAATCAGATTATCAAATGCTTAATACTATTGATTTCATTACCTAACTCCATAAAAAAACGAGAAAATCACAATATTATATAAATATTCAGATACTTGAAACAAAACTTAACATATTGCTCAAACAAGTTTTGAAAATTCTGAAAGTTCCTCTTGTAAAGATAAAATTGAAATAAACAAATTATATATAATAACTACAAATTACCCTGTACTGACCCCATGTTCTTTTGATTCCAGAGATAATGACTTTTGAAAATTGAGAAATGGAACTTCCCATGTTTTTATAGCACTAATATATGTGGTGTAAAAACAAAAGAAGTTTCATCTCTTAAGTTTTATAATTATCTCCTACCACATAGCTACATCAATCAATTTATAACAACTTTAAAATATTTAGGAGTACACATAAAATCACTGGTTAATTATTAGTCATATATAAAATAAGATTTTTGGTCCGAATTCTTTGATAAAGAAAATGAAACACAGAAGATATATTTTCCTGAATGAAGCCAACTATAGTGGAGTTCAAGTAACATTATATTGGATTGGCAATATTCTATATAATTCGTTGAAATCGGTGTTACACTGAGAAAAATGGATAATATATAGAATATAACTTATGTGAATACTGATCGAAAGTATTGTCATTTTGAGAAGAAATAATAAACTTTTGAAAGATCAGTACGTTCTAAGTATTCGAATCAAGTTTTTAGTTGATATACGAGTGTCTAAAGAATATTGATTTCCGAAATACTTTGAGGGCAGAAGGGTTGAGAATGGAATTCGTTCGGAACCTCATGCATGGAATAAAAATTAACATACAATATCTGTGTAGTCGACATAAAGCCATTTCCTCACAATTGAATAGAGACACAACGTGCATTTCACTTCAGCAAAGAGACCAAAATGATTCTTTCAGTTTGGATCGATGTTGTCGAAATCATCTTGGTGCCCTTGCACGGTGACAGCAAGTTATTTCAGTTTGGTGTTAGGGTAATTGATCACTGTTTAAAGTTTGGTCGAAGAGGTAGATATATAATCAATAATTATGATTTTTTTTCTAAAACAATGTGAATCAACAAATAACTTCTGACTCATCGAGTAGCAGGAAGAATTGTTTTTGAAAAGTTGTTACGGAAATGACGACCTTTCTTGTGTCTGGGCAGAACATGGGTATAAGTACCAAACAAGTCTTCCTCAAAAAAACTGTTCACCGCCACTTTTTCACTTGACGACACACCACGTGAAATAAAACGTTTGAAAACCTTTATCAGGAAGAATATTCATCCAGAAATAGGACCAACTAGTATAAACATTGAATTCTTCAATTGCGTAATTTCAAATTTTTTAGAGTGCGTGATCCAAAGATCACTTAATGAGGGGGAAAGTATCGTAGTTTCAAGATGAGACTATTCAATATACTTGACAGATATGGTATGACACCTTTCGAAAGAAATTTGTTGTAGGTTGGGGCACGTAAAGGTAGAGAAGACCCTATCAATCACTAATTGAAATATACTCATCTTAGGTTTCCTAGTAACTGATTGCAAGGAAAGAAATTCCGTAATTTTGGTTAGAGCGATTTGAATGATATGGAATTGTAGGAAAATGTTCTTTCGGATAAAACTTTAAAACCGACTACACGTGGTGTATTGCCGATTGAAAAAATAAAAAAAAATCTATATGAAATTTGTACACATGTTCTACCAAAACACTTAATGATTTTTGTCATTATCGTTGTTATATATAAGTTCTTAACAAATATTCAAGATTTTTAGAAGTTTGTTATCAGTCGAGTGTTCAAGTTTTGTGGAAAAATAGATACAGAAAAGTTGCTTATAATCATCAATGTAAACCCAAAGAAGGAGCACTTGTAAAGTAATAGTTTTTCTTGTAGTAAATGAGGAGGTTGGACAACGGTACTTGGAAAATAATGTTTCTGAGGAAGTTTTTCTGTTTCCACTTTTTGAATCAGTACAGACATAAAACTTGAAAAAGTATATTGTTATGTGCGACGACCCATAGTCAAGCTAAACTTGGTATGAATATTTATACGTCGAAAAAGAAATATCAAATTCGTCGATCGCTGAGATATAAAAACATTATTCTCATTCTCAGAAGAACCTAGCAATTTCACTCGCATACGTAAAATCGATCTTAACCGCTGATCAAACTTACTTTTTGAATAGTGTTGTAGTGGTTAAGGGTGGTTGAAATTCATTTCAAAGGGATACGATTATATATTTTCAGATTTTTCCCTTTTATGCTTGACGTTTAGAGGTTCAAATCATTGTCATTGGGTTATCCTGGAAAAATATATATAAAAAGAAAAAAATAGATGAAAGAGTGGCCACTTGGCTGGAGATTTGCTTTCCAATCACTTCACGGAGCCAATAAAAATTAAACATATCCACGGAATTTGTATTCCGTTCTTGGATGTCCTCCTCAGATATGACAAATAAAAACTGCGACCTTTAAAAAGTTTATTATAAAAAATAAATAAAAAAGCAAGTACTGCATCGAGTACCATACACACGGGACACGTTAGAGTTCACCAGGCATCATAAAAAAAAAGTGATTTGGAGTGACAATTCCGAAAGAGTCTAAAAAATAGTTATTTCCTTTCTTCTTTGATTCATCGTCAAAACGCTCAATTAACATCATTCATCCCCAGTCCATCGTCTCATACGGGTTCACACACTCGCGTTCTTAAATTTGAGCAAACCTAATCTAGGAGGCCGCCGTCAGTCGAGGCAGTTCTGCATCATGGTGTGGATTTCCTTGAAGGACGAACCGATGCTGCCGGCCAGCGTTTGTTTCTTATAACTAAAGATCTCAGTTGGTCGAGCATTTCCTGACACTTCACCGATTTCTGATAGCGTTCCTCTCGAGGAATGTCCACTCCGAAACTACCCACCGGCGTTTGAACGTTGCTCCTGATGACAGGTCCGAAGTGCTTCAGGATCAGCTTCAGCGTGTTGCAACCTGCTGTCATGTATCTGAAACAACGGAAACAAATCATTAGACAGAGGCGAAACAGAGGTAAGATGGGCGATACGTTTCATGTACTTAATAATCACTTGGATACCGAAACTATAACGCATCAAAAATTACACTTAAGTGTTCAGAATTAGCAGAAGTTAGATCAGATTGTTGGGGGACTAGCCCATGGCCTGATTCACTTCGACCTATTCTGATCTATTCTGATGCTCTTTGGTTATTAGAGCTCATTGTCTAGCATGATCTCTGATGAGACTCCATAGCCTTGACATTGACTCTTTCAATAGCCAGCAGTCTCTGGTGACCCTCATGTTTGGGTATCCAAGACAGAGTAACCATATCTAGGGTACCTATCTACTTGAGTGCATTCAGAAAACTTTCCACCAGTCGTGAGTAGATTTGATATGAGCTGAGCGTTTCAGTTGCCGCCTTGCTCTGTTTGCCTTTTGCCTGATTATTTCTCCTCTACAGTGTTCGATGGGCGCTTGAACACATTATGAAGGCTGAGTGCGATTCTCTACTTGATCTGCCTTCGTATATACCAGCTCCTACTGCTTCTTGGGGCTTTTAGAGGTTGATCGTTTTACCAGGCCTCTCTACTTGGTGTGATGAATGATGATAGCAGGAGTGTGTGATGAAATAGGTAATCTGATTTGTTTTTCCATTTGAAAAATGTAATTGGGACTATTGTTGCTTTTAGCAGAATGTGAACGATGGACTATATATTTTCAAAACTCTAAGGTTTTATCTTGATGATAGCTCTGTAGTATGTGGACAACCTAATTTTGCTTCAGAAATAACAGCAGAAGCAACTTCTTCTGTATAATTAATCCCACCGAATCTGTTAAAGCATTTATTAGATGATCAGAGACTTGATTTATGCATTCTCAATAGATTTCCTTCTACGAGAAAAGAGCACCATCAGACAAATATCTTCATGTCTTCAATTAGCCCCATTTTGGGATCGATACAATTTTCCTAGTAGTCTTTAACGGTTTCGGTGTCCCTTTTATAATATTAGGAGTCGCATGTTCGAAGGTAAAACCTCGCATTCGCCATATTTGAAAATTTAAATTACGAGTGCCGTTTAGCGACTGGATCATATGCTTTTTCAATCCAGTCAGACCATAAGCAAAACAATTGCATTTCGAATTCGAGAAAAGGTTGAAACCTTGTGAACGCCTCAAAACAATTTTCAATCTCCAAAGAATGACATACTATACTTCCCAACAATATTTATTCAGAAGCTGGACTAGTCCCATTATAAAACAATATCAGCTAGTATCAGTAGTAACTTTTCACATATTTTTTCATGAAGGTGAATATATATATATATATATATATATATATATATATATATATATATATATATATATATATAGTATTATTAGACAAACAAACTCCTGTGCAATACCACCCAGTGAGTGAGTGTACTTACTCAATTGTTTTAGGAAGTAGTCATTGTCAATAGATTCAAAAACGATTATTCTTCTGTTAAAATCACGAAAATATGTACCAAGAACAGAATAGACATTTTTATTCATAGTTTTTTATATATAAATGTGATATTCCAATTCAACTGTGAGTATTGTTGATCTGACACTTCGTAGTTTTCGACAATTTGCAGCAACAAACAATAGGTTGAATCAGATAAAACCAAGTGCAGGAATGTAATTTCAGAGATTCGTCCAGAAGACATTTTTGATTTTTTTCTTGAAGGATTCTATCGGTAGATACAATTCGTTGGAGATCATGTCGTACAGCATGGAGTATAGGGTGTCCCGTAAATAATGCATAACCTTTCAACTGCGAATATTATAGGCCAGTTAGACCATTCAGAAAATATATCTTCTATAATGTGTTATAGAAAGTCCTACGATTCTTGAGTTATTTGGACTTTTATGGGTTAAAAGAAATTGTTACCCTTTCTTACTTTTTTGCGCGCCACTGCCACAAATAACGAAATATTCCAGAACTTTTTTTGTAAAATATTCTTGACTAGATGTACCATCAGACACGTATTGAAGTTAAGAAATAACCGTGGTACTATGAGAAAAAAATATTTAATTGCGAATTCGTGCTTTGCCATATATATATATATATATATATATATATATATATATATATATATATATAATATGGCAGATTGAGACCTCAGCGTGAAGTCACATTTACTCTTGAAAATGGCTCCAATATCGGAGCCGAAACGTCGGGAACAAAACTCCAGACGCGGTTCAACCCGAACTCAACAACAGCACACAACTGACCGCGGAAAGAACATATATATATATATATATATATATATATGCGACAGAGTGCGAGATTCACGAGGAAGGTCTGATAACCGACGGTTTCTGCCATTACACTCGTGTGATGTTGTCACTATTGTTGAGAACAGGCTCTCGGATGAAAATTCCGAAAGCATTCGCTGGTATTCCGGTTCATTCGATATATACTGAATTCTTTCGAAAACGATGAACTTTCACTCGTGCTAATTTTTTATCTTACAAAAGCTCAAATCACCGTACCCTACAAATGATAGTACTTGGGAAAGATCAGCAAATAAAAATATCAAATTAGGGGTACTTCAGGAGAGTATAACGGGCCCGTTTCTATTTAAATTATATTTGAATAATTTGGAACAACCGAGACCTACAAAATGACGAATTATGCTGATAATACAAACTTGCTGATGAACGCCAAAGACTTTCCTAGGCTTACTGAGGAAGCAAATGATGCACTCACAAGGGGTAATTAATTAATGGTTTGGGAAAAATAATCTTATACTGAATGAGAATAAGACTAGCGCCAACCTGTTTGAAAGAATTTATGCACGTTTCGAAAATTCTAATGAAATTCATCTTCGAAATGGATTACTACACAACAAATTATAGCAAATTTCTAGGCTTGCATATTGACCATGTAAGTAAAAATTTGAATTCTGTTGAATATTCCATGAGAGTCATAGTGCATTATGTAGATCAGAAAACATTGAGAATTGTATACTAGGCTGATCTTGAATCGGTGATCCGATATAAATAGTATAATATTTTATGGAACTAGTAGTATTAAAAGAATTTTCATTATACAGGAAAGAGCTCTTAGTTTAATGTTAAAATTGAAAAGTAAAGAGATTTGTCAAGGAAAATTAAAATGAACTAGGTTACTAAGTGTCACTGGAATATATATACAGATTTCATTATTTTTCTTTAGGAACAAACATATATAACATATATATTCGACTCTGGTAAATCACAGGGTTATTATAATACACGAAATTTTGGTTGAAATTATCCAACACATATGTTAACATTTTATAATTGCACAAATGAATTACCTATTAGGATAAAACTGATGAGTGTTTGAGCTACTTTTGGGGATAGAACCGTACAAAATGATGAATATTTGAAGCACTAAATAATTATGTTTAGATAAGTGGGTACCTCTGACGTTATTTTGTTTTATTTGTTTCCTACAGTTCATGTATGTAACATTTTCCCAAAATAAAGATTATTATAATTATTTTCTGAACGGTCTTACGTCCTGTCCTCTATTTGCAGTTGAAAGGTTATCCATTATTTACGGGACACCCTGTATATGTAGGTACTGATAATTTATATTAAAAAAAAAATCGATATCGAGCGTTCCAACAGTTTCTTTCGCGCCTCGCACTCAGTACGACCTTCACCCCGTAACGACGCCCAAACGACAAACGACCGTCCCGATCGAATTATCTAGACAGCGTCGATCACGATTCGTCTTTTTTTCAGTCGACGGTCACCTCGTTATTCGCATTAGCGATTCATTGGCGGCCGGACGGGACGCACGCGTCTCGCTCGTTTACAATCGGAATCGGAAAATGTGTCGAAGAGGCGATTCGACACGAGTCCCCAACCCTTTGCGTCCTTGTCACCCTTCCGAGAGCGTGTGAGAAACGAAAGGACGGGTCCGTAAAGAGAGCGTTACCTGCAGCCGCTCCTGATAGTCCAGTCGGAATGTACATGAAATTGGACGACTTGTATTTAACAGTCGTGCCATATCGCCAATTTTTTGTAGGTAGTTTGGACGTCAAAAAATATAGTGTGAAATTTTTGGGATCGCAAAATGATGACTTTGGCCAAAAAAACTATTCAAATACACTAATGTCACTATTTTGATGTTATTATCTTTGGAATAAGATTTATCAAAAAATCTACAAAATAAGTCCTATGCAAAAATCACGTAGAATTATTAGTTTGGCGGTAAATCACTGTTAAACAATTTCTCTAAAAGTGTATCATTGTACTGTTTGAACGTCATTATTTTGTGGTGGATCAATATTTGTTCCGTAGTTTTCTGGGTTTGTAACCTACCACAATCTGAAAAAATAAGAATTAATATTGGAATCTATACAAGTGTAGGAGGCATAGGCGCCGGAACTTCAAAATTACTGTGGGGGCTCGGTCTATATATATATATATATATATATATATATATATATATATATATATCACCATAAAATAGGTAAAATAAAGCCAGTGTATTTTTATGTCCTAGCGCCGGTCCTGACCAGATCGTAAACGCAGATGGGGAATCGCGTCGTAGCGGACGTCATTTTCCTAGAAACCGTAATGCCGCCTGGAGAATTCGAGACGCGTCATCGGGGCTTCTCTCGACGATTCTCGATTGGCACGCAGATATATATACGGGACAGGTTTCGCTGCGAGAGGAGAATTTGTATTCAGAGCTAAGTGGAGCGAGTTTAGTAGAGCTAAGTGGAGAGAGTTTTGTTATTGCTAAGTGCGAAGGGAAGAATTTTTAGTACAGAGAGTTTAGTGCCGAGCATTGGAAAGTTATCAGAGCGATTTAAGTGATTGTGTTGTATTGTATTGTGATAGCGAGTTATAATAAAAGAAGTTTAGTGTTGTTTGGTGTTTAAATCGACGAACCTAAGGAATATCGTAAGAGTGGTGTCAGAATTGAGATTTTCCAAAGATAAGTCGTAACAGTATTATAACATCGTATATTCAGGTGATGTTCACACACATACAAACAACACAAAGTGAATACTAATCCAAAACGACCCAAGTACCACATGTTTGAAATAATAAAAATAATTTCCAAACTCTTCGGTGAAGTATAGAAAAAACAAATGAAAACTGATAATCACAGCCAGTTTCAAACCTCAAATGGCCAAATGGCAAGTCTGAGTACTACAAAATTGTTGTTGTTGTTTGAAATTGTTAAAGAAACAAATATCCAATTTCTTCATGATCTATATAATATATATGTAACAAATAGGAATAAAATTATAATTTTTCTCATGTTAGAAGGTCTGCCATCTTTGGTTATTTTTTAAAATGAAAATATTTGCTATCTCGTGATTACTAACTTCTTTAAAAAAGGGCCCTGTAGAAGTTCAAAATAGCACAATCGTTTAGTCTTTGCTGTGTCATCGTGGACCGTGAATACGTTTTTGATTTGATATATCAGATATCACATCTTTTTATTTTTCACCACAATATATTCGGTATACGTACGCACCTTTGTTAATAGTGACTACGGCTTTGAGTTGCGGCGATTTTGTCACTGACACTGTTGCTAGAGTGATAATAAAAATCTTTATAACCCGACACCAATGAGACCGATACATAATTTGTTCTGAACGAAATTTTTTTGCTATGAGAGCATGGTAACAGTTTCGCAAACCTGAACTTCACTATGGGGGCTCCGCCCCCATATCCAATTCTCTATGGGGGCTCCCATTGCCCCCATGGTTCCGGCGCCCCTGGTAGGAGGGCAGATTTTCAATCTACCACGAAAAGTTGCTGCGTCTATTGAAAAACCGTTCTTTCTGGATAGAATGAGTCGAATTAGTCAACAACTTCTCGTATTACTCAAATTTTGCCTATCAAAAAATAATAACAACTAATATATTTATATAGATGAAAATACTTATCGTTAACGTTTCGGAAACTAAATCCGCTCCTTTCTCAAAACTTATATGCAAATTCCTGTTCAAATGCAAAAATCTCTTGTTGACAATCTTCGTAATTGACATTTGTCAAATATTTCAAATCTGACATAACATTTTGTCCTTCAGAAGGGGCAGTATTCAGAAAGTACTGTTCTGAAACTCATCCACCACCTGAAAGAAACCGTCCTGAACAGATAGATATCGGTAAGTTTCATCCAGCCATGTTATATAGTTTAGCAATAATGACCGATTTTCGTACATCCGGCGTGTCGATATAGCACTTGTTCCACAAGGTCGAGAAGGTGCAAAAAAGTCATGGTGATTTTTTCCAACATGTATATTCAGAATTTATTTGAAAAGAATTGGTTTGAAAAAACATGTTTCAAGAGGATATAAAATTTTATTTCATAAACAAATAGAAATTACGCCTTGAATATTTGAGTTATTCAAAATGTTCTTCAAGATTCTTATAGGTCTTAGCGAGATGAGTTATTGTATCAATATCTTTATTACAAGCCGAGATACAATCATTTTTACGTTTGTTTAATTTATTACTGTTTGAATCAACATTTTCGCGAAATTCAAGTTCGCGGGCATTTGTTATAGTGTTAGGCGTAAACGTAAACTTTCTTTTAATATAACGTAATTTTTTCCGACGAATTCAAAAATTTTCGGTTATAATTGCACGAGTGCATGAAAATTACCGATAATTTTGCAAGAAAGCGTGATATCTAAAAATTGCTAGAGTTTATTTTCATATTTTGGCGAAAGTGCCCAAGTCCGACGGACGAGGGCTCTTTTACAAAGTATGAAAATAACCGAAGGCAATTTGTATAAGATATCACGCTTGAATGCAAAATTACCTGGTCATTTTTATGCACGAATGTATTTCATTGGAATATTTCACGAATAAAAAAATTCTCAAGGAAATGTTATTTTTTGTTCATTTATACTTATCTCTATAGATTGTATGGAGTACTCACCTAAACGCGAAATGTTTTTCTATTTTTGAAGTCTTTCTGACATTTATTTGTGTTGTTTACTGACGTCTAGCGATACGGTTTCAAATGTGTTGTGATGGTGACTTGATACAATGCAATTATCGCTGTAAGTTTTCGATAATTGCATTGCTCTTATGGGACATTTTATATATGAGAGAAATATTCGTGAAAATCATTATTATTCAGTAAGTACCCCAAAAACTAGTTCTTAAATTCAATGTTGATGTTGGGAGGCCTATAAACAAACTTAAAAATGATTGTATCTCGGCTTGTAATGAAGATATTGACTTTTTTTGAATTACGCGTCTCGCTAATACCTATGAGAATCTTGAAAAACATTTTCAATAACTTGAATGGTTAAGGCGTAACTTCTATTTGTTAATAAGCTAAAATTTTATAATTGCGATACACATGTATTTTCTCACGATTTTTTTCAGTTAAATCCTGCACGTACTTGCTGAAAAAAATCAGCCTGATTTTTTTGCCCTTTCTCGGCCTTGTGGAACAAGGCTGACACGCCGGATGTACGAAAATCGGTCACTATTACTAAATTATATAACATGGCTGGATAAAACTTACCGATATCTCTTCAGAACAGTTTTTTCCAGGTGGTGGATGAGTTTCAGCACAGTAATTTATAAATAAACCACGTAAATACAATAATTTTTTAGAAAAATTGTTGTTTAACAGTGATTTACCGCCAAACTAATAATTCTACGTGATTTTAACACAGGACTTATATCTAGATCTCATTACGGCACACATTTTTGTAGAAAACATTTTTCGATAAATCTCATTCCAAAGATAATAACATCAAAATAGTGACATTTGCTTATTTAAATAATTTTTTCGGCAAAAGTCGTCATTTCGCCATCCTACAAATTTCACACTATATTCCTCGAGGTCCAAAGTACTTAAAAAAAATGGCGATTTGGCACGGATGTTGAATGGAAATCCAAATTCATGTTCACATTGACTGGACTAAGAGCGTTACCTGCAGCCGCTCCCAATGTTTGCATACAACGTCGTTTATTCAAATTTTCGAGTGTCCTCCACGTCGAAATTTGAAGAGATCAGAAGAGCAACTCGACACCGTCGCATTGTCTGGTTCGTCACTTGGCTGTCTGCCGGGTTCATTGATAGTTTATGGTAATATGCAAAAGACGTCATCGAGGGGTGATATATTGAATTATGCGACGACGACAAACAATATACTCACGGGTATACTCAAATTTGGGTGAAGGATCGAGGGGAATCGCTGAAATATCTGAGCAAAGTGGAATCGTATCGCTCTTGCAACCGTTATAATGTTATAGTATCAAAAACCAACAACTGTACGCGACGACAGCGCCATTTACTTTCGGAACTTTTGGGGACATTTATGCCATGTTACCTTGCAGACATCCTACAAAAAACTGCGAATACTCAACAGAAACCTTGAAAAGTTTCATTCTCCCAATAATTTTGATAAAAGCATTCGGATATCAGGCTTAAATTTTGTAAATACCTTCAAATTGCTCTAAATATACTATAGTTTCCAATGTAGAATTAAGGCGGGTTTATATTTCCCAACCAATCATATCGAAGTAATTTCGAGGTTATTTCAGCTTATTCATTTTATAAACGCTCTGCCTTAAATATGTATATCCAACTTTCTTATTTTATCCTACTTTTTTTATAAACCCGCCTTTAGTTGAGTTTGCTTTGATAAGGTTAAAATTGAGATCTGAATTATGCAATAGAATTGTTCAAATTGATATTATTATTAGAAAAGTTCTTGTCTAGCGTCAATGAGTAGGAATACCTTTCACATAGGTGATTAATGTCTATTCTTTCGTTCATTCAATTGTTGTTTTCTAAAATGTAGGACATCTCTAGAAAGGACCTCTTTGCTGTGGTTAAAACTTTCATCGAGTTATAATCCATATGGTGGCCAAACTTATTTACAGACGATATTCAACTCATCCTTCATCAGAGAAACATTGAAAATACAGTCCCTAAAATCAGATCAAAAAGGATTAAAAAATAAAGTAAAATCTCAAAAAATTAAGTTAAGTGGAGGAAAAATGGAAATAAATAAAAAAAAGGAATAAAATCAAAATTCAAATCATAAATATGTAAATGAACAGAAATTATGGGTAATGTTTTCTAATGAACACAAAAGACAGCCCAAAACACAACTTTCGATTCAATATTTTATGTCATGACCGGTTTTATCAATTAATTAGGTTGCCTTCTCCTTTTTTCTGGAATTTTTTCAACATTTGTGAGATTTGCTTCACTTCATCGGAATTTGATGATCATTATTGATTTCTTTTTCAACAGACCTTGGCGTTTCACCGATATATTTTTAACCGCACGATCAAGGAATTCGCTACTACATTTCTTGTGTTTTCTGTTGTGTTATTTGGTTAAGTATTTGTCAGTGTTGAATGTAGTAGCAGTGGTTTGAATGTTGTTCTACCATTATACCTGTTTCCGATCTGTTTTATCTTTCAGTCAGATGTGTTTTCTGAATTGTCAACAAAGGCAAGTATATATATATATATATATATATATATATATATATATATATATATATATATATATATATTTCTTCTTGTAGTTTTTTGACAGACAAATTAAACTGATACTAGAATCTGCTAATTTTTTTTTCAATTCAATTCAATTTATTCAAACACCAGTTAACAAATTCATCATAAATTATTACATATTCATAGTATTTATATATAATTAATAAGTTATAAGTTGAGGAGCAGTATGAGCCCAGACAAGGGTGCCTGTTTTGCAAAACTGCGTCCCGGTGTTCTATATGAGAGGAAGAGTTATGAAGAGAAGGAGAGAAAACAAGCGAGTTAGATGAAGTAACGGTAAGCGTTTCTTGCATCAACCCGGTAGGTAATGCAAATGTAATATACATTTTCATTTTAGATCAATTGCAGTGGGATTTTCGATTAAATATTTTTTAACTTCTTGTTTGAATTTTTTAAGAAATTTTATCTGTTTTAGGTGAATTGGTAGAAGGTTGAAATATTTTGGGCCAATGTATCTTTTTGGGTCACAGATTTTCTAAAATAATCTACGTGTAGATTTTTATTTTCGGTAGATCTGGTGATTCTTTCACTTTTTGAGGTGAATTTATGTTGAGTAACATACACTTGCATGATACATTGGTAAGCGAATAAAGATTTTGTTTGTTTCATTATATAAAAGATTTGTTGGCAAGCGTCTGTTTTTTCTGAATATTATTTTATCTACACCCGTACTCTAATAATACACTTATATGCCCACCACCCGTTTTATAATGAAATCCATTACGATACAGATTTTCATTACGATACAGATTTTCAACCAATAGAAACCCATTATTTTTCAATCAAGCATGATGTGCAAGCTTTGCATTTTGACGTTTGTCAAGTAAAAATCAGTAGGTATTGAATTTTTGAAGAATTCAGTCAATTTTTTATAATCGAATGAAAATGTCTTATAGCAGTGATATAGAAGAATTACCAGCGACTCCTCCACAGATGTCTCAGACAAGAAAAAAATACAATCGAAAGGATTATATTTTTCATTTGACAACTGCAACACATATGTTGTTATTTTCGTCCAAATCCAATGTTCTTTCATGGCCAAGTGGTCAGCGGCGCGGGCAGTGATCACAAACGTTCCGGGTTCAATCCCAGACCTCGGCAAAGACTTTTTCAAACTTTTTTTCTTCTCATTGTTGTATTTTCCGTGGTTATGGTTATACCATTAATTATAATTCTGTAGAATTTTTCAAAGAAATACGATTGATTACCTACTATTATTGTGTTCAATATAAATACCTAATATTAAAATATTTTTAGTTCTTCATTATTTATTGGGTGTAGATAAAATAGCGTATGCAACTCTCATGTAATGGTTATTGATACACTCGCATAAACCATACGAAACTCACCTTCGGCTCGTTTCGTATCCCGGTTTATGCTCATATATTAATAACCATCATTACACGATCGTTGCATAATATACTATTTATTAAGGTGTTTTGCACGGTTTCTAGTGATTTAATGGTTGTATTGAATGTACCACCCCATGCAGTTATGCAATACCTTATGATTGATGATGATTGGTGTTTAATTAAGAAGGAACTCTTTTTAATTAACGCAGCAGCTTTTCGGGGTAGATTATAAATCTGTCATAAACTTGTAAATATTTCAACATTAATTCTCAATTTTTTCAGAATGTGGAAGGTTACTAACCCAAAAAACCTACGAAGAAAACGTTCATCCACCACAAACTAACAACTTTCAAACAGTACAAACTTTGAACTACCTCCAATTTTCACGTCTTATTCAGACTTTTCCGACATAAAACCAGCTTCAAATAACAGATTGCCGCAAACAGAATAAACAAATTTTGAGTATCGAAGGATCTCGCGTTTTCCTACCCTTTATTAATACCGACAATGCTTGTGTGATAGCTGTCCTCATTTTAATAATATTATTATAATATCGACTTCAAAGTTATTTCGCCTGCGGTTTTAAAATAATCTTCCTCCACCCCCAATTCAATAATCGATTGTACGTACTGGAATATTTCCCACACAAAATTTGTTCTCAATGTATATATTTCCTTTCTTCCATACAAATCTCATTTATATAAACCACCGACTACTTCGATCGAATGATTTATTCGATATGCATTTCTTCATATTCAAAATTGTAAAGAGCTCGTGGTTTCGTCCAACGGATTTTAATGTCTCCCACGGATCTAAGTACCCCTGCATCTCATCGGATCATTTCGATAATTTTTTACGGAAACCGCAAACGTTCACAGCCGATTCCAGCAGTGTTTTCAGTCCCGTCAGTTCCATTACTTTTTCCTTCGGCATCTTCGACGCTTTTTGTCCGGATCCCATCCGATACCGATTTCACACGTCGTTATACAGGGCGCACGTAAATGTAGGGATACATTTTTTGACGAAAGCATCAGATTTGTTCGACTTGTTGCTATAACCGTTCGAGAACCGTCAGTAGCATGCGCCATAATGAAAACGTGTTCGAGTTATGATGGGTCTGGTTTATGAATCGGTTCGCAAATGAAAATGCTGGGTTCGATTTCTTTCCGGATTTTTCTACTCATGGTTCTCGAACTATCAAACTAGTACTTGCTCAGGAGTTGGTATCGATTCCGAACTTCAGTTTGCACATTTGGTGTATAATTTGCTTGTTGTTCTTGGTGACACTGTTGTTTTGATTTGACGGTTGACAAATAGCCATTTCATACGAATTATTTTTGTTTTGATATAGATAGATAGATAGTACTTTATTTCCAACAGGTGTACACCCAACTACGGGAAATGTTAAAGAAAATATGCTGAAAAATGACAAAATTAGTTGCAATTGACATATTGTAAATAAATTGATCTTCACAATGTTGATGTAAAACAATCAAAAATTATAAAAAAATATATATATGAAAGGTTCTATGTAGGATACAATTTTTGATAAAATTCAAAGAACTTCCATTAATATCACACCTGTTACATACTAAATTAAAATTATAACACATTATATTTACTGGTGCTCAGAGATTCACATTTGTTCTACTACTCTGACAATAAATTTTTTTATCGTATCTTGAGTGGAGGCGTGGTACATGAAAATTAATTTTTTTGTAGGAGTGGAGCACAAGAAATATTATTATTTATTAAATTATATAAAAATGCGTCTGTGATGAAGAGTCTACGTGTATTCAATGATATAATATCGAATTGGTTCAAAAGAATAGAATAATCAATACCCCTTTGGGGGTAAGTACCTGTAAAGCGAAAAGACAATAATTTCAAGGATTTTCTTTGAACAGATTCAATTTGCTGTATGTGAGAATTATAAATGGTATACCAGATCATCGCTCCATATTCTAGTTTCCTCATTATGAATCCCAGCATTCGATTAGCGGATGAAACGGCTTAATATATATGTGAAAGAAAAGTGAATTTTTTATCAAAATGAATGCCAAGGTCTTTCATTTCATCAACTCGATTGATGGTATTGTTATCAATTCCATAAGTAAATTGTATTAATCTTTCCTTTCTGGAAAAAGACAATACATGACATTTACCAATGTTAAGATTCAACGATTATTGGAACACCAATCAAATATCGAGTCTCATTCGTACTGTAGGTCTAAGCAGTCACCATAATTTTCTATCACTTTGAATACTTTAAGGTCATCGGCGTAAAGTGGTTTTGAATTGTTCATTATTTTAGTTAAATCATTAATAAAAATTAAGAACAACAGAGGTCCCAAATTCAAGCCTTGGGGCACTCCGGAACTGGGAGTATATGAAGCAGATCTAAAGCCTTCATACTCTACATACTGTTTCTATCAAGTGGGTAATTTGACAGATATGACAACTCTCAGCTGTCATTTAATAATCCACGAGCCACCAGAAAGCATTCGACTTTTACTGAAATAGTAATAGTTCTGGGACTGTCAATGAAAAGTTTCAGATAATTTGTGCAACTGGTTCTGCTCGGAACTCTGATCGTCCTAGAACCATGATTAAATTTGAAAGTCGAATGAAACTAAATTTGCAGTAGGGGTCGGATCAAAATAAGGAACTTTCCATAGACTACAAGCCCATAACACTTAGCAATACAATTGATAATGTACAGGGGAAAAATGAAATTTCCACCCCAAAATGGGAAGTTATGACCAGATAATCTCGAACGGCTCATGCCAGCTAACAATACTCGAGTCAGCAAGAAGCGTTCGACTTTCCCTGAAACAATAATGGCTCTGGGACTATCAGTAGAAAGTTCTGGATTATATCATTGCGGAACCATTTCTGCTAAGAACTATAATCGTCCTAGAACAATGCTTAAAATAAGAAGTCGAACAAACCTATCATATTCATGAAAAACTCTCAGAAAGGTCGATTTTCGAATTCAATGAAGCGTATTATCGGTTATAATTGCACGAGTGCATAAAAATCACCGATGCAAGAAAGCGTGATATCTGAAAATTGTAAGTTTATTTTCATATTTTGGCGAAATATGAAAATAACCGAATGCAATTTGTATAAGATATCATGCTTGAATGCAAAATTATCTGGTCATTTCTATGCACGAATGTAATTCATTGGAATATTTCATGAATAAAGAAATTTTCAAGGAAATGTTATTTTTTGTTCATTTATACTTTCCTCTATAGATTGTATGGAGCACTCACCAAAACGCGAAATGTTTTTCTATTTTTGAAGTCTATCTGACATTTATTTGTATTGTTTACTGACGTCGAGCGATACGGTTTCAAATGTGTTGTTATAGTCCAAGAACCAGGTACTTTTTTTCTGCAATCTTCTACAGAATTGATATTCTTGTTGAAAAATGTTCGGAGGTGTCCCCTGAATGTAAATTCAAGTTGGCGGGACGGGGGGGGGGGGGGGTTGAGCTTCAGCCGCCATCTTGGAAAACACGTTTTATCGAATATCTCGTGAACCGTGCATCGTACGATAAAAACAGTAAGGATCGTTTTTGTAGACAATTAAATTCTCTGCAACTTTTATTCGGAACTTTTTTTTTATAAAGCATAGGTTTTTATTTATGGCGCGCCAAAATACTGCCATTTATACTGTTTCATCAACCGTTCACTATATATTTAGCAATAACCATGCTGGGAACAGTTTGGCGCGCTATAAATGAAAACCTATGCACTATACGGAAAAAAGTTTCGAATAAAAGTTGAAGAGAATTTTATTATCTGCGAAAATGATCCCCACTATTTTTGTCGTACGATGCACGGTTCACGAGATATTTGATAAAACGTGTTTTCCAAGATGGCGGCTGAAGCTCAACCCCCCTTGTCCCGCCAACTTGAATTTATATTCAGGGGACACCCCCAAACATTTTCCAACAAGAAAATCAATTCTGTAGAAGATTGCATTATGAACCTACTTTTTTTGCTCTGGCTCTTGGCGTATTATGGTGACTTGATACAATGCAATTACCGCTGTGAGTTTTCGATAATTGCATTGCAACACTACACAAGTTAAAAATTCACTGATTTATAACTAAAAAAGTTTTCAATCATTTACCCCAGAATATCAAAAATCTAATTTCAGAAAGAAAAATCAGGAAAAGTGTCAAAGAGTTATTGTTTGATAAGGCATACTACACTTTGGATGAAATTTTTAACGATTCGCTTTGAATGTAAAACTGGTGATTTGTCTTTGTTGTCTTGTATTTTACCTTATAGTTTTGTATAGTAGGCTGATGAGCGCCTTCGACGCATGTTTTTATTTTTTGTTATACTTGTTTTTAACTTTTTGCGATTTATTTGTTTATACACATTAATCTCATCTTATCTCATTCGTCTCGACTAATTTTTATAATTTTCATACTTCCACTTTTATACTTTACTTGTATTTTGTACCTTCATTAGTTTAATGATTATTTATGACACTTTGTCAATGAAAAGTTATTCTTAGACAATAAAGTATCTATCTATCTATCTTATGGGACATTTTATATATGAGGGAAATATTCGATGATAGTTTTACTATACGGGAATACTAAAGTAACAATTATTTCAATACTACACCCTGTATGTTATAAGGTTTTTTGAATCCCCTCAAAGAAAGCTGATTTGAACAATGTATCACTCACGGGGATCAAATCCACCCAGAATGGTGGAAAGTATAAAAAACAAATCAATTCATTCACTGCCTATATACTTGAATATTGCGAAAAATTTCATGTCCGTGAACTTGATCCAATGAAATGCTCGCATTTGGAGACCTGTTGCTATGGACATGATCTGATTTTTACCGGAAACTTTCTTACGCAGCAGCAAAATTAATAAGCTGAAATTTTTCTGACTCGAAATTACATTGTATCATCTGTCAAGTTTGTTACTGAAATTTTATAACTGAATATCTCTGAAAATTCGTGATTTCAGAGAAATAGTTATAAATCAAACTGTATTAAATATCTTTTTCGAGAAGCTGAATGTTTTGAATCCTGATAGAGACAGATGATTGATTGACCAAGTACAAAACTGCAATTCCATTGAAAATATCCAAAATAGGCTTGAGAAGGAGATTAGCTTCCGAAACGTAGTTGTTAATAAAGTCAAGCCAAGGTATTTGATACAGTCATTCTCAAGGAATTGTAAAGTATTGGAAATTTTGTAAGGTCCAAAGTTTGGTAATGAATGTTCATAGAAAGAGAAGAAAATATACTTAGTTTTTTCAAAATGTATTGTTGATTAATTAACAACAAACCATTTTTTATATTTCTATAATCTTCTATGACAGTTGTTTTCAATTCTGCTCAACTTTCGGCTGTATAGAATATAACTGTGTCATCAGCAAACGAATGAATACTTCCTTGGGATTTGAATGTAAGCAGATCGTTTAAATAAATATTGAATAATGAGAGACCTAAAACTGTACCTTGTGGTACACCGAATTCAAAAATTTTTGTTTCACTGAACACATTAATTTGCACTTGTTAAATTCTTTCATTGAGGTAGTTCACGAATAAATTTTGTGTTATTCCGCGATAGCCAATAATATCCAACTTTTTTAAAAGTAACCTATGATTGACGGAATCAAATGCCTACCTTCAAGAACGCACTGTATATTTAACCAGTTACACTTATCGTCCGTGTGATTCGAATCGAATTCTCGTTTCGGAGGCGCAACACCGACAATAAAAAAAATTATCCTTATTTATGATGCGTTGCGAGCGATTGAAAAGCAATCCGAGTCTCTGCTCGCCGTTCGAATGATTTGAATATGCACACGCGTTCGGCTATTATTACTATTATGAGGACGACGTCGGTTATGAGAGAAATGAGATTATGAATAGTAAATAAGTTTCGTGTTTCGCTGGTAGAGGAAGATTGTTGGACGCGTATCCAGTCGGGATGCAAATGTAGACACAATACTTTCTATAGTGTGTCTCACTTCAACTGCGACTACCACTACTGAAGTAGTATGAAGTGGTGCTTCGAAAAATGGCAATGTAATTCAAATTCACTGTTTTCGAACAATTATGGCCTACCGGAATGAAAATATTAAAAAAAAATGTTAACAAAAGAAACTTCAAAATCAAACAAAGGACCTGAAAAATGAGTACAGCTTATCCAATCCATCAGGCGCAAACTCTGCTACTTTTCCAGTTGCACACTGGTAGTGAAGACCATGACGAAAGAAAAAAAACTACTAGGAATAAATTTCAACACAGTGATCACACATAATACGTGTTTTTTATCTTGCTATACTTCACAGAGATTGCTGGGCATATAAGTCATTAGTTCTGTGCCAAGAAGGATTGGATAAGCTGTAAATCTCTGTTGTCTAGCCTTCTACTGAAAAAGTTGAGAGAAATAGGTTTTTCTGATTGCTTAGTGCGATTATTCAAGTCATATATGTTCGACCGCAAACAATATGTAGAATATGAAGCGTACAATTCTGCTATCATTAGACCAACGTCCGGAGTCCCCCAGGTATCAAATTTAGGCCCATTACTTTTCATTCTATTTATAAACGACCTTGTAATGGAAATAAACTGCCCAAAGCTTCTATATGCGGATGATCTGAAAATTTTTCAAAAAATAGCGGATCTAGAGGATTGCGAAAACATTCAAGCAAACATCAATAAAATATCTGAGTGGTGTGACAAAAACAATCTGAGATTGAACGTAGGAAAATGTTGCACATTGACATTCAGCAGAAATCAAAGCAATATCATATTCAATTATAACATTAATTCAAACATATTACAAAAGTCAGCAAATGAGAGATTTTGGTATTGTGTTTGATGAAAAATTCATATTTGCTGAGCATGTTGAAAAAACTGTATCGTCCGCTAATAGAATGCTTGGGTTCATAAAGAGAAATAGCAGAGATTTGAAGAATATTGACGTCATCAAATTACTATTTTGCTCCTACGTCCGTTCCAAGTTGGAATATGGAATACTTATCTGGTAACCAATATTTGCCACTTACTCAGCCTCTGTTGAGCGTGTTCAGAGGAAGTTTCTTAAATTCATATTGCAGACTTACAGGGGAAAAGAGGAATCGCTTACTCTGAATTGCTTAGCGAATCAAACTCAATCAGTCTGAATGCCAGAAGAGTAATCCTTATAGTAACCTTCCTAAACAATCTACTACATGATAACATCAACTGTCCTTACCTTATTTCAAAAATCCCTTTTAATCTTATATAACCAGATTCGAAGCAACATTTTATTCAGAATTTGCCAGAACAAGCATTTTGTTTAGGTCTCCACTAGCAATTTGCTGTAGAAATTACAATACAGTATGTGATGTCTGCGACGTCAACTTTTCATCTCTCAATGAAATTCGTCGCTGTATTCTTTCTACTTTTTGATTTTACCGAGAGAGCGCTCAGTATTATTTATTTTGCAATTGTCATGATCATTTCTAAATTTCAGCTATCTCCACGAGTTATATTGTTGTTCCCATCAACATAATTGATTCAACAATTAATTATTTACTATTTTGCTTTTTGTCTACGTGATATTCTCGCTGCTTCAGATGCCTATTGTATGTACATAATCGACTTTCACAAAAGTATCTCTGTATATATTTTTTACTATATAGTTTTTTTACTATATATAGTTTAGCTTTCCTACATTTTTTCATAAGTAATCCGCATTGAGGAAAATGATCGGAGGTTATATTTCGAATGCAGCAAGTTTAATCGGTTGAAATGTGTGAACATCTATGATTTTCAAAATTTTGCTTAGCAAATGACTTGAGTGTATGATAATTTGATAAAATGCAGAGCCTGCGGTTCGGGGGGTTTTGTCTTGAATTATAAAACACAAAAACGTTTGCTTGGAAGCAAAATTTCAAAAATTGTGGGATCACTTTTACCTTTTTCTGAGAATTGTTGACCGTGCTCGATATTTCTTCAGAAAAAATACTAGTATGAGGGTAAATATTATGTGGAAACTCACAACTCCGATATTTTGAAACATTATCACGAGAAAAACTTATCCTGAAGAAAATAAATCGAGCAAAAAAATTTAGAGTGTGGAAATATTCGAAATATGGGTAATTTGGTATGATTTGAAACAACTTTTTCGGAAATTGTGCCGATTTTTCACCCCAGGAACCCAATATTTGTTCGAAAAGGGTGATATTGTTTCATCTGTAAGTACTATTTTTGAAGCTCAACATAATGAGAAAAAACAATTTTTAAATATGACTCCAACAAAAAAAAAACAAGTAGTTGGAATTGAAATGCGACTCACTGCTTATTATAGAACAATTTCGTCAGGAATTCAATGAAGAAAAAAATTCTATTTCTCTTTTGTAGACGACTTGCGTTGAAAAGTGTACAGAAATTGCGGGTTTTGTGTTTCTCTTAGTTATAATTTCTAATTGTGGAGGTAGACATTTTCAATTTACAATCACACCATTCGGTGAACACCAACATACCAACAGAAATTGTTCGAGTTTTCTCAAGAAAATATGAAGAGACCTAGAGGATTTCATTTCTTCTGGCAATTTATTGAATATTTCAAGTGAGCTTGCGATAGGATTATTTTTCCTTTATTGGAACATCGTAGAAGGGTCGGAGACTTGTTCCTCTTCTATAAATGTATGTATGTATATTTCATTTTATATTTAAGAGTATAGTGTGTAAATTTTATTTTTATATTTATGAATAGCGTCTCCATCGGAAAATTTGTATGAATGACCTATCTTATGTATTCGTAACCTAACATATTTTATATGGCAAAAAAGGTAATAAATGAATTGAATTTAGATATTTCCACGGTCGGGAGAGCACTCCTGATTTGTTATCAATCGTTCCACCCTTGGCAATGTCTACACGGATGACTCGACGAGTACAGAATCCCCAGCCCTTTGTTGTGAACTTGGAGACCTGAGAACCTCTCTTGCTCAGGGATCTTTTTGCAATAAAACATCTGAGCTTTGGATCTCCTTGCCGAGAGAGGTTTTTCTTGAGGCTTACAAACTTCAGAAATTCAAAGTGAACGTCAATTCGTATCTCCTGTTCCTTGATTCACGCGGTGTTCTTTGAACATTACGGGGCTTACCTTTTTTGTGAATCTGCATATAAAAAAAATGTTCAGATGGAAATTATTGGCCTTCAACTTCATGAAAGAGTAAAAAAAATATCGATGTTCCTGTGCAAATATTATTTATTAAGTAGATATGATTCTCTGCTTCGAACATTTTTTGTCCTTGTCCGTCTCATTTCTCAGGAAATTGTTATTAAAATTTCTTGTAATCAAGATGGCACATTTTTTGTTTTCCACATTTCTATTCGAGTTTTCAACAATGCAGTCCAATAGTTTTTATGAACATCCATTGACCTGCCCTGGATTACGAGATTTTACAATCTTTACGCCTTACGGCCCTCCACTATAATTGTGATACTCAGTAAACAAACAGTTTCCTTCCGATCCCATGCCATGTCTAAAAACTGAACTATTTTTTGAATAATGATCGATTTCCGGTATTTCGAAACATTTTTTGACATCGGCACAGCAGCTGACAGCTTTCCTGGCGCTACACACGGTCGAAATAGAAAGAAACGACAACAAATTGTTGAAGCAAATTAGTTGGCAATTATCTAGAGCTCGTTAGAACCCCTGCTTGTTTTCACGGTCTCTAACCATCGTGAATATCACGCAGGAAAGGAAAATGAAACGTTTTGTTTTCGAATGGAGCTTTTCATTACGATAAATTATATTCACACAATTATTTTTGTAGAGAGAATGACGTTTGGAGGACGTTTTTTGCTTTTTCTTTTCTAAATGAAAAAAAAAAAACAATTTTTTGATGACAGTTGCTTTTCATCTCTAGTGTCTATTTTTCCTTAATCGTGTATAATTTTCCTATAAATGCAATCTATTTGAGACAATCTCGTGTGCTCAGAATACAAATCGAACAAAAAAAGGTGATTTCGATATGTTTCTGGGCCCGTCGCAAAATGTTTTAGATTCCCTTCTCTTCCTTTTTTTAAGTGAGTTGAACGTCTTTGAATGATATACACACTCATTATTGATAATAATAATAATAAATCGAATTTATTCATTTATACATGAAAGGGCGGAGTGACAGCAGTTGCTGTTTTTCCACTCAACCGCATTAAGTGTTCGTTAATATTTTTTTGTGACTTTTTTTCATAGAAGTTTTGTATTTCCTCATTTTTCAGCACTACTCTCCTGAATGTCAAATCTGCATCGAAAATCTTCCTGAATTTTTTCAAGGTCGCAGTAAGTGTCATTATTTTGTTTTACATATACTTTCTCGATAAAAATTGCTTTTTTCCTCAATGCCAGTATAAAGTATTACGTTTTGTGACTGACCCTCAACTTTAACGTTTTTGTCATATTTGAATCCACATCACTAGGGTCACTTCGTAGCTTCAAAGCTGTTACTTGCAATTTTTCTATCAAGGAAGTAAAAATGACAGTTTCTAAATACGATAAAATATCCAAAAAGCTCTGCATTTTCTTGTTCGAAAAAAGAAGCATTTGTAATTCAGAGAAAACCTGCTTTGGGTGCTTCGCAATGTATGGTAACAACATGGTATTGAAATCAATTTGAAAATGCTCATTAAATTATTAGATATAAAAAATATTTTTTTGATGACATTAAAAAAAAACTGCTCGTTTCAATATCACACTGGAAAGTCTCAAAGTATTACTTAAGTCGTGGAAAAAAGTGAACTGTATACCTCGAGTGAATAGTGGCCAATCGACCTCGAGCGATACAGCCGTCATATTCACTCTTCTTGCACAAATTGTTGTTGTTGTTGCGTTCCCTATCCGAACAGAATTCTTTCACGAATGAAAATAATCTATCATAAATCACCGTCACATTAAGTCTCGAATCTAAACAATCACAATTAAGCTATTAGTTAATTTTGTCGCAATAATACGAACTGTGCACTGAAGATAGTAGACAAAAATATAATTTTCAGTACGATCGTCGAAAATAAATGTTTGTAACCAAGTTTAAAATATTTCATTTAGTTCAACGGTGCAATTTGTGCAAGATCCCGCAGAATTATCTGATTTACAGAAAATTAACAATTTGCCGCGAGAAATTGCAGCGAAAAGTTGAAAACTGGAAGAAATAAACCCAGTCTAGGCTTTTTTGTGTGGACAAAACGATACACTGGCTTATCTGTGTAAATACAGCAAATATAATTTGATACAAATAAATCATAAACGAATAGACTAAGCCAACCGAGCCCCACCGTTGAACAATAAACATACAATAATTTCATTGTAACGAAAGAATATAGAACGCGAACATTAGGCAGTGGCGACATCTATGAAATAGGAGTAAAAGCTAAGGAAGTGAACGAGGGATCAAGTTTGGTTTCGTTGTAATATAATTGAAATATTCAGAAGCAGTAATATCAACAATGCGTATTTTTCAGAGTTGAAAGTCATTCCGAGCACAGTTGGATTCATTTTCGAACTGGAGTTTGAAAAATGACACACCGCCCTCTACTGTGAGGGCTCTATAACAGCACATCAAACTCTAACCTTGTCAGCCAAACACTGTTCCAGTGCAAATTATTTCAGGGTAATTGATCTCTACAAAAAGTTTCAACTTTTATACTTAAGGTTGCAATTACATCAATTTTTAGTAAGGACTATGTACAATTGAAAAATATGAAGATGACAAAATATGAAGTGAAAGCATTGTTTATAGAGATATAGTTGGTCAATGCCTGTGTAAAAAGAATTTGACAATGCAGGATAAAGTTTCGTACTCTGAAGGGAAAAAAATGTTTGTTATGTTTGTCAGTTTGACTAAAATGTTGAAAGGAAGATAATGAAGCCTCAAAATAGAGTTGACGATAAAAGTTTCTGAAGGAATTGAAAGTTCAGATCTTCAGAACATGAATAATCTACGACATTGAAAAAAATCCACCTCTGTTTCTGACTTGATTGCCATCTTTTGATATTATTTATAGGTATAGGAGATCAAGCAAATGTTTGATTGAGGCTACGACATCCGTAAGAAAAACGAAATCACTAGTGCCATCTACCCGTAGTGTCCATCCCTCCAAATGATATTTCTATAAGGTTGACTAACTATATAAACAATGGTGAAAGTAGGAAACTGCGGTCAGCGCCATCTGCTGATCCAAAGAAATAACTAAAATTCCAACCGCGTCATGTAGTTTTCTGCAACGAAAATGAGAACCAGATTTCAAGATGAAAACTCAGGCAACTAAGGCTCCACAGCAACACATTTGCAGCTTTCTTTTTGAGTGTTTCAAGCCCCAGGGCTGCTGATTTTAGCTTTACCATTGGTTGAAAAATGACAAGTGTCAAATTTCACCAATAGTGAAGCTAGAATTAGGAGCTTCGGGGCTTGAAACTTACAAAAAGCAGCAATTGTAATTTCATTATTGTTCATAGAGATACAAAATAGTTGCCTGTTATTAGTCGAAAAAATATATGAAAAATATTGCCGTTTTTTGCTTTTTTTTAATTATATAATCGCAGGTTAGTAACTATTCCACCACAGCTGTCCTGAGGAAGGCAATAAACATTGTCAAAAGCGCTCAACAAAAAGACGAATATAATGTCAATATCTCAGTGAACTTAATGAAGCATGGATAGTTTCTCAAAATGGACTTTCAGGTCTATTCTGGTCCCTATTGATTTTTGTATATCCCTAGATTACTGAGAAATATTCAAGAACGGGACCAAATTATGGAGGACATGAAAAATTTTCAATTGTCATTCCTCAAAACTTTTTCGAAAATATTCTTCTATACCAGTTGTCGATTATTTTCAATAACCAGTATTCAATATTGGAAGCTTTTCAATATACACCAGGAAAGTCCTGATTATATACAGACTGTTGATGGGCATCAGTATTACTGTAATCCACCCAGAAAGCTGATACAACTCAGAACCATAGATGTTTTTCTCACCAATCAGCAAGTATTCACGAATCCTTCTTTTAAGGCAAAATATACACAAACGGATGAGAACTAGTATGACTGAAAACTAACAGAAAACCAATAGTAGGTTATCCAGATCATAGCTTTTTCAAACAATGAGATTGAAACCTTCGGTGTGAATGTGGAAACTTTCCTAGAGATCAATTACCCTACCAACAAACTGATATTTTTGCACACGACACGCGTTTCGCACAAGGTTAGCATCTTCAGGAGAAGAAAACTGATACTGAATCCAAAGCTAGGGTCAGTTGTTTATATACCTAACGTTATTTGGTCCGATATGGGGTTTGTTTGTTACTGTTAATTATTCTGATTATTTTTTTCACTTGTCAAAATGTGACGTTTTTGGCATTTCCACCAATAGTAGCGGGTTATTATATGGTTATTCTAGCCAATCATTGGGTATTATACTGATAAAACTGCCTGGTCCTTTCGATTTTCGGTAAAACGTTGTTTACCTTTCAACTGGCTTATATTTATATAAATTATCATGAATGAAGAGTTACCTTATTATTATAGTCATTCACTTTTTCAGCATAACAATAACATAACACATTTAAGATGCAGAAAAACTCAAAGTCGTCTCCACAATTTAATATCCGAAAGATGTCAGTACGATGATTCAGTACATGTTTCGAACCTACATAGGTTCATCATCAGCTGAATTTACATTAAATTATGGAGAAGAAAAAATAGCAAAATCACATGGTGAAGTTCAGGACATAAAAAATTATTGTAATGACAATTAGGATTGAATTGAAATTCCCCCTAATATCAATTCAATCCTAATTGTCATTACAATAATTTTTTATGTCCTGAACTTCACCATGTGATTTTGCTATTTTTTTCTTCTCCATAATTTAATGTAAATTCAGCTGATGATGAACCTATGTAGGTTCGAAACATGTACTGAATCATCGTACTGACATATTTCGGATATTAAATTGTGGAGACGACTTTGAGTTTTTCTGCATCTTAAATCTACTACACTCCACTTTGAGATACAATGGACTTCTACCACAGGTTACATAACACATTTCAATGAACACTCAAACACGTAAATAGCTCATAACCCCAACTTTATGACAGATATAGCGAACGACCGATTCAAATATTTAAGGTTTCCTTAACTCAAATGAAGATGGCGTACAATTAGTTTTTATTAAATACAATTCATTTTTTGTTGTATGAGAAGAAACCGTTGTATGAAGATTTTGATACAACGACATTACGAATGATTTTATGTTCCTTCTGGCGCGATTTTCATTTCATAAGAAATTTCCAATTATCAACCTTGTACAATGAGAGGTGTGACGCCATCTCTTGGTAAGATGTCGGCAAGCAATATAATATTCACTGCGTAAGCATCATATCTCTTCTGGATCATAGAGGGCATACATCGTTGTTTGACATTTCAAATTTGTAAAATTTTCACCTATTCTCATTTCCTTCTCATGTAAATGAAATACTGAACAATTAAATTGTTCTTCCTTCTATTTGTTCAAAAAATAATCTCTCCAAATACAACTCGTTCTTCAAATTTAATAAGATAAATTTTCATTTTCGAAACACTCAAACTTTTTTATTTTGAGGCAAAAGCATTCAAACAAACCGAATTAGATAAAATCACTCGTCCTACGGACTCGTCATTTTATTAATCGGTTTGTTTTTATACTTTTGCCAAATAAAAAAGTTTTGTGGAGAATGAAAATTTATCGATTAAATTCGAAGGACTCGTGGTATTACCTTTGATTAATTTCTCGGTAATGAACTAGTGCAGTCACAACCTGCAAAGTTTGTTGGTCCGTCATTTGGTATTATTGATTATTCTGATTTCTTTCTTAACAATGAATTGAAAATCGGGCTGAAAGGGTTAGGTCCCTTGTCACCATTCATGCTGTTTTTACATTCTGCTATTTCTGGACTCTCACATGCATCAAGTAGTCTTGTGTCATGCACATGCTTGATCAGTTTAAGATTGCTTTCACCAATTTTGTGGTCATCGTCTAGAGCGTGTTGGGCGACACAGGATTTTTCTATCCTTCCGTATTTCACGTGTGCAAAATACTCTTTGAAACAAGTTTTAATAGCTCGTCGGCTTTGGCCGTTGTATTTGTTACAGCAATCTTGACAACTGATTTCGTAAATTCCCGACTTCTCAGAGTTTTTTGTCAACACTGATCAGCAAGTTTTCGTGAATATTGTTTTTTGTACTTTCTTTTTGGGATTTTCTCTTTACAACATATTTTACCTAGTCAATGTTTTTTATAGGATATCCAGTGTGACCAGACATGACTTGAAAACAAATTATCTTATCCAGTCTATGGGTAGTACCCGAGCCAACGATTTCATTTCATAACAAAACTACAATATGATCAGGATAAGAAAATTAAAAGAATGGAGCTGAAGGAAAGTTCAACGGTTCATTTTTTTGTGTGTCTAAGCATCACTGCATAGTATAAAACCAAGTCGATTCCCGCTCTCTGTCTGTGCCGCTCTCTGTCTGTGCAACGGATTTCGAATGTTTTTTTAAGAAAGAGTGATTAAAGAGGAAGATTTATATGTATAATACATGCACAATGTAGTACAGAAACACTAATAATTTTAGAGGTTTCAAATGTGATGTCGTTAATAAACACATTTTGTGCGCTTACATTGAAAACGTTGGCTGAACCCTACGAGATAGATCAAAATAATGTACTGTACACCCTGAAAAGTTCTGAAAAGTCCGCGATGGTTTATTGTCTCTTAGGGACAACCCAACATAATCATTTTTTATCCGTGCGAAGCCGGGGTCAGTCGCTAGTTATTCATAGATAAATAAGAGTTAACTATAAGGAAAAAACCATTTGAGGGAATGGAAACCAGTGATAGATGAGAGAAGGGTGTTCGTTTTCGAACCATGTTTTTCCTCAAATGTTCCTAATTAGACGTCGCATCTTCAGCTGCGTACTTTCTGAGTCAGCATTATTAGATGCCAAGATATGAAAGAAGGCAATTCATCCATAAAAAAATTACTTTGTTCGTCAGATCAATTAGATGTTAAGGAGAGTTTGAACAGCAAATAAAATAAAATAAGGAACCAAATAAGAAAGTTAAAAATATAGATCTTTATGAAAGCGTTCATACAGGAAATAATATAAAATAAGAAATAAGAATAACAACAATGCCGTCTTTCACTATGGGTGAGTTTAAACAGCAAATAAAATAAAATGAGGAACAAAATAAGAAAGATAAACATATAGATCTTTATGAAAGCGTTCATACAAGAAATAATATAAAATAAGAAATGAGAATAACAATAAAAGATGCCATCTTTCACTATTTTATTTGGAAACTGATAATGCGCATGACCGAAAAATTTTCTGTACTTCACGTTCCATGTTTGAAATTATTTTAACTTCTTTCCTTACAATAACAACCTCAGAATATTATTTACTGGTAATCTTTGCTATATGTATTAGAATCAAAAGTCAAAATATCAACAATTAGGAGGTTAGTTACAGTAGCCACTGTCAAAACGAAATTGTGATATTCACAGAACACAAAAGTCATTGTCAAAAGAGGTGCAACTTGATTGGTTCATTCTTATTTCTTATTTTATTTCAGTCATCTGTATAAACACGTTTTCTGTCCTTATTCTTGAATTATTTTAAATAGTTTCTCATTTTATTCTTATCTTATTTTGTTTGCTATTTAA
>JAVJAQ010003247.1:0-45811 GCA_032362365.1 Zygogramma bicolorata | reverse complement strand
TTGAATTGTAGAATTCTGAAGAGATCCGGCGTATTCGGATGATTTGAGAAGTGTGGGAGAGTAAAGGGTTGGGGTTGATTGCCCTTCAATAACCTTGACCTTATAAAGACTTTCAAATGTTGAAGCTCTCAGAATCATAGCTGTTATGAATAGTTCTGACCTTCATCAGTAGGTAACCTTGTTTTTTTTCTGGTGTTGAATGAATTTTTCTGTCATATGATTTCTTTCGAGTAATCGGACAATAAAAGACTGCAAAATGTTGAAGCTTCCAGATAAATATCCACTGTGAAGGAGTTCGTCTTTCAGTAACCGTGTTTTTTTGTTAGATCGAACTTTTCTGTGGCTACTTGTTACTTCACATTCGACTCATAAATAACCCACACTTTGGAAATATTCAAACTCTCAGAGCAATATCTACTTCGAATAGTTTTGCTTCAATAACATCAATGTCTCAAGTCTGATGATGAATAAAGAACATTCTCATTAATTTTTATAATTCATTCCAATTGATTCTTGCGAAAGCGCTGGAGGGCCACGAAGCATTGTTTTGTATAATCGACACTTCAAACTGTCGATTATCTATAATCGACACTTTGAACTGTCTGTTATCTATAATCGACACTTCGAACTGTCTATTATCTATAATCAACACTTCAAACTGTCGATTATCTATAATCGACACTTCAAACTGTCTGTTATCTATAATCGACACTTCGAACTGTCTATTATCTATAATCGACACTTCGAACTGTGATTGAGGCCCCGGCGTTAAGTCACAAACCCTTGCCCCCTGTGACAACACCTGCGAGGAGTAGGCAGATTGAGACCGTAGCGTGAAGTCACATTTACCTCTTGAAAATGGCTCCAAAATCGGAGCCGAAACGTCGAGAACAATTCTCCAGACGCGGTTCAACCCGAACTCAACATCAACAACATATATATATATATATATATATATATATATATATATATATATATATATATATTTGGTAATATCATTTCTCGATTACGTGAAAAAATTCCTCATTATACAGGTGATGACAAACGGAAAATAGGGTATATTCCTAGCAATAAAAAGCAATATTCCTAAAAAATGTTCATATTAAACAATAACACAAAAGAACTAACTCAAGATCCTTATGGTGTAATCAATTTTGGTCATGAAAAAAGTTAAATTATTTGATATATACAAGAGGCCACGTGAGAATCAACATTCACAATATATACACATCATTTTTATCAATTACCATACAGGATGTTGATAAATGAAGAAAATACAGATAGTGATTCCGTGTTCTGAAAACAAATCAAACAATTATGCAACATCATGTATGAGCACTCAATCTGAGAAACTATAGTCTATTTTTGCAATAGGCACATATTAATATAATGGTCGATATGGGCAAACTATAATAGAAAAATGAATGAACATATTATTACAATGAGCTTTTGCGCTTTTTGCTACTGTATTAAGTCGAATACAGCTGATTATATTCAATTTGATTGGAAATATGGCCTTCAGGAATAATTGAAAACAATGTATACAATTATAATGGTTTACCAAATTACGTATCTGAAGGAAATGTCAATATTTTATAAGTAATATATATGAGCCTATATTACATGATGTATGTATATACATCGTACATCGGAGTTTTTAGAAGTACAATCATAATAAAAATATATGAAATTAATATGCATTTAAGAAATAATGGAAGTCATAAATCCAACAAAGTCACCGCAATTAACAACATTCTATCTTTGCAGTTTGAATCACAGAACTAAAATCCAGAGATTATCAGTTCTGTGGCTAGACTCATATTCATGCATAAAAAACATTTTCTCGAATCATTGCTCTCAAACAATTGTTACCCTGAATCATTGAATATATATTTTTTAATGGCACAGCACATGTCACAGTTCCAATTGTAGACTGATATGTAAACCGGTTCGGAAAATGTTCCAGAAACCAAATGAGCACTTATTAGTATATACTTTGGAATGGTGGGTAACTGCTAAATGTTAGCGCTTTCCTCCGTTTTCAACTGTTTCCTAGCCTGATATCGCTGAACAGGGGGAATGGCGAAGAGTATGATACCACTGAAGAAGATCGCTGATCCAGCCAATAAAAAGGCCGGGCTGTAAGAACCAGTATAATCGAACAAGGCACCTGAAAAAAATATTTATTGTGAGCGGAAACTGAAATCAAGGTCTATTTCTCTAGAGGAAAAGAAAAAGACGTAGGTATCCGATGTTTCATGAATTAATAATTTCCATATATATCTAAAACATTTTTTTCCATAGATTTTGAAGTTTGAGTGTCTCACTTCGAAACCATGAATGGTTGTTATTGCAAATTTTTCATTGGATAAACAAACGGCTGTAGGGCACTCAGAGATGGAGTTATAGGGCTGCAACCTCACTTAGCCGAAAAATCAATTACAACTTATCCGAACCATCCTGGCACAAACTTAGCACACTGGTATTGCAAACCACGACGAAAGAAAAAACACTGCTACGAATAAATTTCAACACAATGAACGTATATAATGAGGTGTTTTTTCATCTTACCATACTCCACAGAGATTGCTGGGCATATACGTCTTTAGTTCTTAGCCAAGATGGATTGTATATGCTGTAACTGTTTTCTCTTCGGAAACTCATCTCTGTAATCGTTAAATATTCATTTTGCTGTGCTCTTTCTACCCCCGTCCCGTACCTATAATAATTGTTGGGTGCGCCCCATTGAAAGTACAAAACAGTTAAAAGATTCAAAAATAGGTTCCGCAATATCAATGATATTATTCATTCATTAATTGCAAACAATATATTAAACCATAATTTTCATGAATGACTGAATATCCCGAAACAAATTCGAATATCTAATATGCAATGTATTTGTTCATAACAATAATGTTTCAAACTTTTTTCCATGTAATACGATGATGTTTTCACTATTTTAGGTGAAATTCTGTTAATCGGGCTCCGCCTCGAAAATAAAAAAATTTGGTGGAACTTACGTCTTTTGGCCTCCTGAAGAAAAAATTGAATGGGGCTCTCAACTCGTTTCGGAGATACGCCCCCCCAAAGACAGGAAATTGGCTGGGAAACAAACATAGGCGTAAAACCCCGATTTCCTGTCTTTGGGGGGGCGTATTTCCGAAATTAACGAGTTCAGAGCCCCAAAATTATATTAGAATTTTTTGTTCAGGAAAAAAAAACGTTCCACCAAAAATTTTTCATTTTCGAGGCGAAGCCCGATTAACGGAATTTTACCCTATTTAATTCAACAGGAACAAAGCATCAAAATTCTCTGTCTGGGTGTTCGTAAAATTGACAAAACCATTTAACACCGTTGATCACTCCATCCAACTGTGTGAGGGTCACAGTACACAAGTTTTATTAAAGAATGAAAGCAACAGGTCCAAATCCAAAACCACATAAGTCAAAATAATTACATGTGCTGTCCCGCATGGGTACCGTCACAGACCACCCTATCTACACAGAAGCGCAACTGAAGCGTTCCGACCGAATCGAAAGCTTGGCTTGTATATTGTCAACCTCACATTTGTGTTGTTAGGGTGTTGTCCTTGGATTATTACTATTGATGAATTTTATTAACATCGGATGAAAGCATGATCAGAGTAGTTTTAAACGTCCGTTCATGCAATTCAGTTGATTACTCTAAAACTATTTGAACATTAAAAAGCTGCCTACACCACTTTTCTATCTCCTTTTTTTTAAAGGTGCAGAAAACAGTAAGCCTATTCACTGAAATCATTTTGGTAATCATCCAAATTCTCCGTTTATATCTGCTGAGAATAAGGGATGCGAATGTAGATTGCTGATCAACAAAACATTTAGATGAATTTGATAGGGGAAATGTAAGTTCTTAATTATTAAGACCTTCCTAGGGTCGTATCTTCAAATGGAATTAAATCTGCCCCAATTTCAGTTCAGAAGCAGAAATGCTCGGTCTAGAAAGTTTTCAAAGGTGTATCACTTGAACTGTATATCAACCGACAGTTTGAATTTAACGCCAAGAAATGACATTATACAAGCCAAGCTTTAAATCAAGGTTACGAAAAATTGACCCCAAAAGATCAAAGGGACCGCCATCAAGTTGCGCTTCTGTGTAGATAGGGTATTCTGTTATAGGCGGTTATATGAGATAATAAAAACGACAGAGACAGCGGAAGAGAAACACACAATTGTAGACAGTTCACAGTGCATTTAGCATGCAACTGGCTGAAAGTGTTTTTTTTTTATTCGAAATAGTTGGAATAACGAAAAACGTATTTTCATGATACTGGTTCAACTTGAAATTATGATCTATTGGCATCCTTAAATGAGTTTCACATATTTTTCCTATTGGTGAATCTCAATCATTAATCAAGTTCAAAATGTGGAAATATAAATTATTGTCACTTTAGAATAAATCTTCGAAAACAACTTGATATTTCAATATTTCCATATCTATAAAACTTTCAACATAAATAGTAAACAATAACAACATAACCTCACTGTTTTTCATTCAAAATTAAAATATAACCAGATCTATCACGCACGTTTTTGCGAAATCAAGTTTGTGTTACCAGTTTTGAAATTTCGTGAAGTGGGGGTTATAACTCGACGGTTACCGACTTTTGTAACCGGGTTACTCGCAAAAAAATCATTCATATATAATGTGTTTTTTCTTTCATATGGCATGTAATATTGAAAAGTGGTACGCTGAGGTAAAATTTAGTACCTACATTTTCATCGAGTTTATGGTACAGAGAATTTTTCCCACCTGGCAACGCTGGATCAAATTTCCGACCTCAACCACACCTCAACTCAGATAATACACTTCAATCAACTAGGATTTCAGTTTTGTTTGGTAACATTCCATTCGTTTTCATGTCTTAACTGTTCTGAGGTCGAGTGCTATATGTTATCTGTCAAACGATAATGAATGACGTCACCAATTACCCGAAAACAGACGCCATCCCGCTTAGAGAACAGTTGTCAACGTATGAAAAGCTACGACTTGCGTTTCGTGTTTCGTTCTTTCGTTTGTTTGTTGTAAACGTAACCTCAAACTGCAGTCAATACGCATTAAAGTAAAATTTTCTTCAAGAAAATATAGGAAAACGGAAATTATTCGAATTAATCCAACACTCCTGACTGCCATGATCTAACTGGGTCACCTGCAGCAATCGACTCTGGTATAAATATAATTCCATTCATTTTATTCATCAAGTGAGTGTTTCTCTCCAAATAACAAGTAAAACACATCACAGCCATCAGGATGCCGTACATGTCCGATCCCTCGATCGTACCCCGCGTTCAAAAATACCTCGAATCAAATGTAGACAAAACCTATGTCGATATAAACGTTATGGCTGATCATCTACAACAACAATACCGAGAATACGCCAAACGTAAACGCAGCGCTTTCCGAGCAGCAGTCAACAAAGCATATTCTATAGTTCTTGAAAGCTACGGCTTGGACGAAGAGAACTCGGACGGTATACAGAGCGACGACAGCAGCATCGATCCGGGAAACCACAAGCAAGACCAGCTCAATAATTCCATGAACAATCAGATGGTATCGCTGTACAGAAAACTGCCACCAAAAGAGATGGAGGAAAGTGAGTTGATCGATATCAGCAGTGATGACGATGAAGCACCTCCAGCGGTTCGAAAAGAGTTCAAACAGCAGCAGCCACCACCTCAGCAACCTACGCCAGTGAATAAAAATGGTACCACAGAGCATCTAGCTGAACCAAACCGTGATAGTGACAGAGGAAAAAAACGTAAACTGGATTATGCCACAGTTGTCAAGTATTCACAACCCAAAAAGAAAAAACCAGTTGTTACTCCCCAGGAACTTGGAAATAAGTTCAAAGACATCGGGGGAATGGATAAAACATTAGAAGAACTGTGCAAACTTTTACTTCACATAAACCACCCAGAGCTATATGATACCATTGGGACAACGCCTCCAAGAGGTTTTTTGTTGCATGGGCCACCAGGTTGCGGAAAAACTTTGCTTGCCAATGCCATTGCAGGCGAACTGAATGTACCACTAGTGAAGGTTGCTGCCCCAGAGTTAGTAGCTGGTGTTTCAGGTGAATTCATTAACCTATTGAATGTAGTCATCTGTCAATATTGTTGTTTCAGGGGAGAGTGAAGAACGCATTCGTGAATTGTTTCTTCAGGCATCCATGCTTTCACCTTGTGTTTTATTCATTGATGAGATTGATGCCATCACTCCAAATAGACAGAATGCCCAAAAGGATATGGAAAAACGGATAGTGGCTCAGTTATTGAGCTGCTTGGATGGTGAGATATAATTTGATAGTGCATACAATAATAAGAAGTTTGAGTCTATAAGGCAGAGGACAGCTGTAAACTACGAATGGGAAATTTCTCCAACATTTTCTGTGTATACAGTTGTACTAGCACTTGTCTTAAACAAGATCAGCAAAATACTCAAGTTATGTACATAATCAGAAAAAAGTTTATACCCATCCAATTCATCAAATAATCGGGAAAAAAATTTGTTACAAAAACTTACTTGGATCACAATACCATCTTTTGAAATCCAGGTTTTGTCAAACCATCTTGAACACAATGTTTGAGACCAATATATAATAGTAGTCAAGTATTGACAACAAACCTTTGCCTCAAGAAATCTGAGAAATTCTTCATTTAAAAAATTGCCACAAAAATCTCAACAGAAACCATGATCCTATCTTCAGACCAAGAGGAAAGAGGGAATCGTTTGTGTAAAATTAAATAATGCATAGAGGTCATACATTCAATTGAAATTATGCCCATTGGCTTCCAAATTATTCATTCCATCAACAAAATATCAGTTATGAGATTGACATATTTACTTCTAAACCATTTACATAGAGAGATAGAAAAATGATTGCATTTCAAAAATGTTTCAAAGTTTTAACAAATAATTTGATGTCCCATCTTGATCAAATACTATAATAGAAACCCAAGATAAACCAAGTTGAAGGACTTAGAACATTGGACCATGTGAATAAATTTTGAGCTAATGCTTGTACTGATTTTTTTTTAACAAACTCATGTATCAAAAAATATCACAGTTTCCTCTGTGGTTCTCACTAACAATGGGTTTACAAAACCGCGACACGTGCTTCGCTATACAGTATCTTCCTAAAGCAGGATCTCATTGTTAGTTTGTTTTCCTAGCTGCTGACAAGAACATCAATTCTATGTTTTTTGTCAGGTAAACTCCAAAACAATTCAACTTGACTCATTTTGTAGAAGATATGGCATGCCCCAGATATTTCATACTGTTTTCTGATTGGAACATTTCACATCGATTAGTCACTTTTTCCTCAAATAGATCTCAACAAAGACCAATATGGCTCCAGAGTTCTGGTAATAGGAGCCACAAATCGCCCAGATTCCATCGACCCCGCGTTGCGTAGGGCAGGACGTTTCGACAGGGAAATATCCTTAGGCATCCCAAACAAGGAAAGTCGTTCTCAAATCCTCAAGATCTTGACCAAGAAGCTAAAACTCTCGGAGAACTTCGATTTCGACAGACTTGCGAGTCTCACTCCCGGCTACGTGGGAGCCGACCTGCTCTCGCTGACCAGGGAAGCTGCCATGACTGCGGTGAATAGACTCATCAAAGAAATCAAAGAGAAACACAAGAAAACCGCAGAGATACCCGCCCCAGACAAGGGTAAGGATTCACCAGAGATTATCGTCGAAGACGATATTCCGATAGTCGAGGACGTTCCGATAGTAGAAGACGTACCTCTTGTGGAGGCCACTTCAGATCCCACACCCGACACTAAATCCGTGGCCGAAGCGAGTACGGCTGAAACGACCCCAGCCGAAAATCCTCCAGAGGCCGACAGCAGTCCTGTGCTCGTGATAGACGTCGACTCTTTCAACAAGCCGACAAAATCTTCCAGTGCAGAACCTAAACAACAGGAACCTCCAAAGAATCTGAGTCCGCTAGAAGAGATGCTGGTATGGCTGCACGATCAGTTGCCTATTAGTCAAGAAGAGCTAAGAGGTCTCTGTATATCGCTGGCAGATTTTGAGGTGGCTTTGAGGTGTGTTCAACCTTCTGCCAAGAGGGAAGGGTTCGCCACTGTCCCGGATACCACATGGGATGATATTGGGTCTCTAACGAATATCAGAGAAGAGCTACAGTTGAGCATTGTGGTGAGTGAAAGTTTAACTTTTCATAAAATTATTCTATTTTGGTCACAACATGGTCCTTCCAACCGGATATTTTTTTATGCATGCCTGGCTTTTTGAGTGATTTTCATGAATTCATTTTCCATTTTCTTATCTCAGTTGTTGTGATTAAAATTCAGTTTTCATTAGAGTGTGGGGTCAGTCTTGGATGAACTGTTTTAGAGGTTGATAAAAAATATATCTACAAATTGAGAATAGATAAGATGAAAATAGTGTTTTCCACATGTGAAAAATATCAATTTGATTTCTTCCCAATTACTTAGTTCCTTGCGATATTCAACCACTCGTCATAGGAAGTTTTGTGGATGTGCCGAATATCAATATAAAAATTTTCAATTATATGGACCTCCAATATAATTTTTGTCCAAAGAGGATTTAGTAACCGCCAAAACAATACACTAATACCAAACAAAAATTTTCATTTGCAGAATAAGGCAGTTTATTTCTTGGATTCTTGAAAAGCTAGTCACACTGTATACGAAACTTAGATGAACTGCTTCTGCAAGTGGAAAACCTACATAATCTTGAAATCTGTCTTTACTTTGGAATTTCAGCAGATCTAATTTGTGTTCGGAATGTATAGTTTGAAAGCTAGAAATAGTTGAAAATTATATTTTCTGAGGCAAGTAAAAATAGTACACGAATAAGCAAATTAGTTTTTACTTTTCTATATTAATTTCGATTCTTCTATCAATAGATATATCATAAAGAATATTTCTCTCGCCAGGATTGAATTGTAGACAATTTCGCGAAATATTTTTCACATTGACGAAAATATTTCTAATATTTGGGAAGCAGATTTTATGCATCTTGAACCGTTTTCTCTTTGCGTTACCCCAGTTGCACGTTTTATGCATGTTTAATGCACAAGAAATGTCAAAATATTCAGGGTGTTCCACTCTACAAAATGAAGTAATAATCCACCATCTGTGGAGTCAAATATTTGAATTATCAAATACTCCAGTCCTAAATATTGATGACGATATTCAAAAGCCAAGACAGCCGTCGAATAGATGTAACCTCCAACCAAATATAAATAATGCTAAATAGTGGCATTTCACTAGCATTCATCGTATCGTTTTATTCGACGATCTACCCAATGAAATATTTCCACAGGCTCCTGTCAGACACGCCGAACAATTCGAAAAGCTCGGTATCGACGTGCCCACCGGCGTGTTACTGTTCGGTCCCCCGGGATGCGGTAAGACCCTGCTCGCCAAGGCGATAGCCAACGAAGCGGGCATCAACTTCATTAGCGTCAAGGGCCCCGAACTGCTCAACATGTACGTGGGAGAAAGCGAACGGGCGGTGAGGGTGTGCTTCGAGAGAGCGCGCAATTCGGCCCCCTGCGTCATCTTCTTCGACGAGCTCGACGCCCTCTGCCCCAAGAGGAGCGCCAACGACAGTAGCTCAACCAGCAGGGTGGTCAACCAGCTGCTTACCGAAATGGACGGGGTGGGAGGACGCAAAGGGGTGTTTTTGCTCGCGGCGACCAACAGGCCAGATATGATCGATCCTGCGGTATTGAGACCAGGGAGGTTGGATAAGATTTTGTATGTCGGACTACCTCTAGCTAGCGATCGTACGGATATTCTGCGAGCCATTACCAAGAACGGCACGTGTCCCAAGCTGGCGCCGGAGGTCTCTCTAGAGGCTATCGCCGAGTCTGGAGAATGTGAAGGTGAGTTTTTGTTTATTTGACAGTGACATTTTATTTTGATCCCAATTAGGGAATATTCGATAAGCATGAGAGTTGTGGGCAGGTGCCTATTGGGAATCATGACTCCTATCTTCAGTATCGAGACCTTTCACAGTGATTTGTAAGTTGGCTGTTAACATACACATTTGTTGAAACCCAGGTGCATACAAACTTTTATTTCATACTAGTTTGTCATCACAAAGATTGGGATAATCTAAAAATTATATTCACGCCACAGACCTTCACCCCTGCTTTACGTCCATCTAATATCTACCCATTTTTCTGATCTAAATTTGATTTTCAATAAATGGCAATGGGTGAAGTGTTTTTTGCTAGCGCCCAATATTCTTTATATAATTTGGTCCAGGTTTGCACATGTATGTTATGTCAGTACTTGTAATGGAATATTCTCCGTCCCACGTAGGTTTCACCGGCGCCGATCTAGCCGCTTTGGTGCGAGAATCGGGCGTCATGGCATTGAAGGACTTTTTGTGCGGCGGGGCAAATGCGACGCAAGACGTCGTCGTCTCCTCGGAGCACTTCAAGAGGGCGTTCGACAAAATCAGGGGTTCTGTTAGCGACAAGGACCGCCAGTACTACGAGAAGCTGAGGAAGATGTATTCGTCCGACAGGAAGGACAGCCAGGTGGAAGAGATGGAACTTTCTTGAATAAGCCTTAATTCTATTTTAGTCTATGTTTTCAGTTAACCGATGTTTATTATCATTGTTAGTTCACAATGTTGAATCATTTTATTTGGACATTTGAATTCGTCTGTATGCTACTAGTGTTCTTGAAAACAAATCAAAATATTTTTTAAAGAGGATAATTTTCGTTTAATTTCCAGAATAGAATGCACCTTTTGATCTTCAAGTGGGATTCCATAATTATTTACTGAATACACTATTATACAGTTCGAGTCCAATTACAAAATTGAGAAAAGGGACAATATATAGATTGTATAACCGTATGAAGATATTCTCTAAGGTGATGTGACAATGGTCAGAATGCCATTATCTGCTCAAAGCTTCACAGAAGATATCCAGGAAACTTTCACTATCACTATTATTTCTTTGTAATTGTTTTGGGTTCTCAACCTACCACATTGTGAAAAAATTATAATTATAATATTGGAATCTATACAAGTGTAGAGGGGCAGATTTTCAATCTACCCTTAAAATCTGATAGAGGGGCAGTCTACACTTGCATAGATTCTAATATTAATTCTCATTTTTTCCATCCATCAATCAAAAATTAATATCATTCAAACAGCACACTATTATTCTTTGGCGTGGAGAAGATTACCCAAGAACAAGCCACTTCACACTCAAATTTGACCATCTTGGCTAGAATCTGGATACATATCCTATCCACAATAAACCCTTCTATAAGTTCCTTGTGCTTTATGTACATCGACAAGAACAACAGGTACATCTGAGATCATCAAACAGCAAAAACTTCTCTGGATATCATGTGATTGAAACGTTTGCTAGGGAACTCAACTTAGAGATGGCAAAAAACAAATAAACGATGAGATTGGAACCTTTGGTATAAAAGTTGAAACTTTTCCTAGAGATCAATTACCCTAACACCAAACTGATATTTTTGCACTCGACGCGCGTTGCGATAACGAGGTTCTTCAGAAGAAAACTGGTAGTAAATCTAAAGACTAGGGTTAGTTGTTTGAATACCTAAAGTTTTCCGGTTCGATACGGACTTTGTTACTGCTATTTATTTCAATTGATTTCTCGATAATGAACCAGTGTAGTCACTACCTGCAAAGCTTGTTGGTCCATCATCTGTTATTATTGATTGTTCTGATTATTTTCTCAACAGAAAGCGGGCTGCGCCACCTGCATCGAGTAGTCTTGAGTTATGCACATGTTCGATCAGTTTAAGGTTGCTTTCACCAACTTTTGTGGTCATTGTCTAGAGCGTGTTGGGCGCCACCAGTGTCGGAAAACTTTGGTACAGACAACTAACCCTAGTCTTTAGATTTAGTATCAATTTTCTTCTCCTGAAGATGCTAACTTTGTTAGCGAAACGTGCGTCAAATGCAAAAAAATCAGTTTGGTGTTAGGGAAATTGATCTCTAGGAAAAGTTCATAGCAAAACGGATTATTTTTCTCTAATCTAATGTCATCTCAAGTATGGAATATCCGCATGGAAAAAAGTTTTTTCCCCACTAGTGCGGAAAAGTGGACTTTTCCGTATACGATTTTCCCTACGACCACCTATTTCATTAAACAATACGTAAATATCGGATCGTGTATATGTAATATACTTCTTATTACTTACTTTTTCACTTCAACAGCAACCTGACAGTTGACAGTCCTTAGAGGGGTACTTGCAATTGACTATTGATGACTATAGATTTTAATGGCGTCGGCCAGAATCGTTGCTTCAATGTAATGATTTTTGTAATAAATACTTATAATTTGTAATATAACTGTTGAATGGACATTATTGTTGTGTGAACTTTGAATACACAGTATATTGAGTTGCCTGACTAATCTCAAGTTTTTTTTGTCAATCAATATTTGAATATTGTTTCTATAAAAAGTGTACATTATAGGGAAATGAAGAAAGAACGATAATTAACGTTTATTTGAAAATATGACAAGTGAGTTCTTATATAACACTTCTTTTTCTTTTCTTTATTTATAATTTATGAATTAGTTACCTATCAGTCCAGTTTTTATATAAATAATAAGAATAGGGGGAGGAGCAATTATTAATTGCATCTGACAAAATAGTTGAGGCTTTCGCGGCCGAGGTTTTCAGTATCACTACTTTTATTCGGGTTTGAAGGCCGTCGTTTTTTGGAATTTCTTCCTGACGTTTCGCTGGCTCGAGTGGCTAGCTTCTTCAGAGGTTCATTCATCTTGGAATTCACTCCGATGACTGGAGATTGTTTCTTCGCAAGTTGTATTTATGCCGATTCAGGTAGTTTGCGGTGCTAATTATTCCATTCGGATTCGGGGAATTGTCATTAATATTGATTACCTTGTTTACTTCCTGTGGGTTCGGAGAATAATCATCATTAATATCTGAAGAACTACCTGCAGTTATTATCGATTTTCTCAAAATGGGATTCCATATTCGGTTAAGGTTGACAGCTTCTTCTTTTCTGTTGAAATTATCCGTGTGTTTGTGGATTTCTATTGCCTCCCGTACCAGTCGGCTATGGTATCCCTGGTTGGGTGCAATCAGTTTTGCATTTTCAAACAGAATCCTGTGGTTTCCCTCACTAAGTGCGTGTTCCGCCACAGCCGACTTGTCAATTTGCCCTAGTCTGCAGTTTCTCTCATGTTCCTTTAGCCTAGTTCCCATGGATCTTTTGGTGGTACCGATGTATACCTTCCCACAGGTGCACGGTATGCGATAAACCCCTGCTGCAGACAGTGGATCTCTTTTGTCTTTAGCCGATCTGAGGCTCTGTTGAATCTTCTTTGTGGGTCTAAATACAGTTTTTATGTTGTATTTACTCAGGAGTTTTCCAATTCTGTCTGTGACCCTCGGGATGTATGGCAAATATGCATGTGCAACTATCTGAACGTCCTCCTTGTTTCGAACAGTGGAATTCTTCAGTTTCATGGCCCTGTTGATCTCGGGTACACTGTATCCATTCGACCTCAAGGTCACTTGAAGATGTTCCAGTTTTTCCTCCAGATGTTCTGGTTCGCATATTCTTCGAGCACGTTCCGTTAGAGTAGAAATGACTCCTCTCTTTTGGCTGGGATGGTGATTCGATAGCGCGTGCAGGTACCTATCCGTGTGTGTGGGTTTTCGGTATACTTTGTGGGTTAGTCTAGCCCCACATCGTTCGATCAGAACATCCAGGAATGCTATTCGTTGGTCTTGTTCAGTCTCCATGGTGAACTTAATATTGGGGTGTTGAGCGTTCAAGTGGTCGAGAAAGAGTTTTAGAGCGTCCCTACCATGTTTCCAGATGACGAATGTGTCATCCACGTAGCGTAGCCACAAGGTCGGCTTCAATTCGAAGGCGTCGATTGCTTTCTCCTCAAACCGTTCCATGAAGAAGTTGGCTACTACTGGGCTAAGTGGACTTCCCATTGCCACGCCATTAATTGCATCTGTAAATATTACAGGATTCACGGGTTTGACGGCTTATTGACAGCTGTGCGGAAAGTACTTTCCGCATTAATGCGGAATGTAACTTTTTCTACTGCCATCCGTAAATATGGTGATTTATTTATAGTTTACTAAACGGATTTTGTAGGCGATTCCAGTCAGCTGAATGGATATGATTTCATATCGACGCAAGGGAGAATATGAATTCCACCAATCACAGGGAACAAAATAATTTGTTACCAGGGACAGCCAACCTGTCTACCAACAATGTCCTACAAACACAAAATCCAAATTGTTTCAATTAGGCATAAATAAATGTACTTATATCTGAAATAATTTCTAGTTTATTGAGTCAAATACGAAATGTCATAATGGATGTATTTTTTTCTCTTTTTTTTTGTCAAATTGAAGAACTCGCATCTATTTTCACACCAATAATTTCAAATGAAATTATAAGGTCCAAGTGGTTTATGTGGTTAGAGTGTTAGTCCCCGCAGACGATGATCGTGAGTTCGACTCTCACCAAATCCTACTTTTTTTTGGCTTGTTTTCAATTTGTATCGTTCAATATTGATCAACGAAGTTTCATTCTCTTGAGTTTTTCATGAATATCGAAAGAATACTCAATATCTAAAATTGATTATGAGTATGATAATTCACCAGGAAGCAAAAATTAATTCTACAACTCGAATGGATATTGGCCATATCGCCCTCGAAAGTTTGACCACTCGCCTCCGGCATACTGCTCAAACTCCGTCCTCGTGCGATATGGCCACCATATCCACTCTGGTTGGACAAACTGCTATCCCGCACGAGTGAGAATGAAGTAGAGAGTGCGATATGTGCCACTTTCATATGTAGTCGTAGGAAAATATATTTTATCTACACCCGATAGATAGTGAAGAACTATAAATATTATATTTATATTGCACACAATAATACTAATTAAACGCATTTCTTTGAAAAAATCTTAAAAATTGTAATTAATGGTAATATTCCGAGAAGTAAAACGATGAGAAATGAAGAGATAAAAAAAAAGATTACTCGAGGGCGGAATCGAAACCATGTCTCTTCCAAGTAACTTATATAATCTCAGCGCCTTGGACCGCTCGGCTACGGAAAGCTCACAAAACTTGATTGAAAAAATAAAGCAATAAATCATGCATTTGTCAAATGAAAAATTCAATCATTCTTACTGTATTTCTGCCAGTAAAGGTGTCGAAGGTTATTCTCCCATATCGCTGGTATCAGACATTTTGTTATGACTATCGAAGTTTGGCTATATTCTTCAAAAATTCAATACCCATACCGATTTTTACTTGACAAACGTCAAATGCATAGCAAGCACATCATGCTTGATTGAAAAATGGTGGGTTTTTATTGGTTGAAAATCTGTATCGTAATGGATTTCATTATAAAACGGCCGGATTGTGGGCGTATAAGTGTATTATTAGAGTACGTGTGTAGATAAAATAGCGTATGCAACTCTCATGTACCCAATGTTTATTATACACTCGCATCAACCATACAAAACTCATCTTCGGCTCGTTCCGTATCCCGGTTGATGCTCGTGTATTATTAATAACCATCATTACATGATCGTTGCATAATATACTATCATGCTTGTAGAAATACTCATCAATAAAATTGACAATTCACTTCACAGGATATAACGAATATATGATCTAATTATTTCACAGTTCATTTTGTTATTATTATTATCACAGGATGATAAGAGCTGAGGAAATAATTCCCATCTAGCTCTAGAATATAAAATGAACACGTACACTCAGTGTTGTATATAACTGTCATAGCTAAATTTAAAGATATTAACATTAGGCGTGAGTACAATATCAATAGGTAATGAATTCCGATAATGAAATACTCTATTGGAAAGAAAGTTCTGTCTACAAGTGGTCCAGAAAGAGTCTTCCTTTATTATGTGTAAAAAATTTTTTCATAGGTGAGCCTTCATATTTCAATGAATTATATTAACAAAGGAGCTTTGTACAAATTTTTGATTTTTTTTTCAAATTGAATACCTACATCACTTTTATATCTTATAGTCTATATACAAAGCTATGACAATCTGGCTATATATGTATCAACTATAAAAAGTATAAATACAATGTCAACATTAAACTGTAGATGGAGTCACGAAACTGATTCAAATTCTTCTTACACAGGCAATGATGAAGCTATTATTCGGTAGATGGTGCCGCAATTTCATTAAAGGAATTTATAAATTGAAATCGCTATGAAAAGGTATATAGTTCCGCCACTCTCTACGAGATGGCCTACGTGAAATGAAATAACAGAGTTTATACCAAACAATATTCTGAAACTGGTGATTTTTCAAAACTTGCTGTTTGCCCTGCCCTGACCTTATGTTATCATTACAAAGGGGAAAAAATTCTATTCTGAAGATTGAAATATAGTTCTGTTGGTTATCACTATTAACACAAATGACACAAATATCAAACAAAGTTTTCAAATTTAATATATTATGAATTATATTATTATTTTCCGATTGCCCTATAATGACCAATAAAAAAATTGTTAACATACCAGTCCAAATTTGTAGTATTATATATATATATATATATATATATATATATATATATATATATATATATATATATATATATTATGTTTTTACGTTGATGATATACAGAATGTTAAGCTATCTATCAATATTTTTAGAGCTTACGTGTTTTTGAGATGAATGAAATTTTTCCTGTGATACTACTTCTACCGCAATAGTGTCAATAAGGCACCTTCTCTGAGGTATGATACAAGTTTCGCATGTATTCAATTTTCTTCCTGTACAGTTTTTTCTACAGAATCGTTTTTCAATTTTAGATTTTTTCAAACTCATCATTATTACGGTTATGTGAATCAACAACAAGAAAAAAGAACCATTTATTGGAAATCTTCATTGATAATATCATATTTTATTGGAAATTTTCATTATAATCTGTATAAATTTCTAATCTTGAGAAAATGCATCATTGACCCTACATTTTTGGGAAAAAACACCCTCTATAAAGATGTTAAAAATTCAAAAAACGGTAATGCAAAATGATTTATTATAAACAAAGTGCACATGTTTCTGTCGAAAGATTAGCATCATTCTCCTGTTTCATTATTTTGTGCTGGATGGATTCTTTCTTCGTAGTTTCTTTGGGTTCCTAACCTACCATAATATTATAATATTGATTTTTATTTTTTCAGAATCTGGTAGGTTGAGACAAAAAACTAAGAAGAAAATATCAGATGTATTACACATACATTTTGTCCATTTCATCTTGGCACGAAAATTATGACATATTGCGCAGTGCGGCACAAATAGCCATTTGAAATGTCAGTTCAGTGCGCGACCGGATGTGGAACGAATTTCCGTGGCAAGTTGGATTTGATGAGCTGTACATACCCACGGATATACCTACTTCATTCTGAATGTGTTATATATTTGCTTTATGGAATCATGACAAAAAGTTCATTCGGATAACTCACCTGAGAAAAATATTTTGTTTTCCGAGTTGAATATTGATTCTTGCCTGTAGTTTGTTTTTATCATACCTGCATGAGTTTCAGTGTAGAAATATCTGAATGGAAAATGTTCAATATGAACCATGAATAGATGAGAGATAATAAAACCTAAAAAAACTGTAGTATTAGGATTTTGCAATAATGATATAAAATGTTTCGTCTCAAGAGTGCGGTGTTTCAAGATGTTGAAAACATAAAATCTATACTCTTTCATTAACAATAATTCGAAAAAATGTAAATCTAATAAACTTTCACAAGTTCAAAAAAGAGCAAATGTTAACAAATTCACCTGGTTAGAAATTTATCTGAGACGTTTTCTAGAACTCATGTATCAAAAATGTATTCGTCTTCGTCTACTTCTGTCTCACTGATTACCAACCAAACTAGTGAGAGAGAGAAAGAGAGACAGACGAAAACGTTAAAAATAGAAAAGCAGCAGAAAACGCATCTAAAAGTGCGTCTAACTTTGATCATTTGTAGGACTCATGTAAAATATAATGTGAGGGAATTGGTGCTGAGGTTCCGCATCCGACTCACAATCCGAGGGTCGTCGGTTAGATTCCCCAATGGGGCAGATATTTTCCTATGTCGTGGTGGCGAATGACCCTGACACGTTTTACGGTTGATGGGTCCGCGATTGACCATGTTGCTCCTGATGTATGGCGTAGGGAGTTAGTAACAAGCCTACTTGCTGAAGGACTTCGGAAGAATTCGATGGCGTTTGGTATATAAAACCATTAATCACGTTTACTACTAGTACTATAGTGCACTGAGAGAGGTTGCAGAATTGTAATTCGCAAGATTCGAAAAAAACAGTTGGAATTCCATTTTCTCAATAACTCACAAGTTAGTTCGATGAATTTCATTGAACTTTGCTTTTTTATCAAGTGGCTTAATCCGAACAGTTCGTTCTGCCTGAGGGCCGGTTCTACAATACAAATCCCCTCCTAAATAGCTCATGAGAGAACAGCCATATTCATATCCACACTCTGCAAAATAATCCCATTAACAAATCAAATGTTATATAATTGTTTCCATAGTGTCCTGCTTTTATGAATGTGGAAATTCCTTTCAATGAATACATAGTTTTTGGGTTTGCATCCGAATCTACATAAAAAGCAAAGATGATTCCCAGTTGCAGCGGATAAATATAAGCTAGCTTTAAGTGGTTTGAGAATCTCCATTATCCAAGCACTGCAAATTTTCAAATTTGTCTTCTACTCATTGTGTTGTGATCAATAAAGGTAATAATGTCTGCCAAATCATAGATTCTTGGACAGAAAAATACCTGCGTACTAATACCTAATGATGCTTGCACGTTCCTAATATTTCATATTTGGTCCTTTATAGAGAACTCAATATTGTGTCCAGAGACTCATAGACCGGAAAAATTGCTCTGGTATAGACATTCGTCCGGGAAGGCTGATATTTCGATGTAGTATTGGCAATTGACAATTATAAATAACTTAGCGGAATATGAAGGTGCCATTCTGACAGGAACTGTTGAAAACAACTGAAAATTTTGCTCGTAAGTTATTGTTAGTGAAAAAAGCTCCGAATGAAAGTTTTAGGAAATTTAATTCTACATAAAAAGTGTTCAATGATAAATTCACATGAGTCCGATAGTTTAGTGGCGATATGCTTGCAAATTTCCTGCAACTTTTGTTCAAAACTTTTTCCAAAAATATTTCCGAAACACTAAAATATTTCATTGTTTTTACATTTCCTGTCAAAATGGCACCTTGACACCTTCATATTTCGTTAGGTGATTTATAGACAATTGTATACATGTAAAAATCAGATTTTTCCGGACGAATGTTCATTTCAGAGAAATTTTTACAAATCTTAAAGTCCTGAAGGGCACATAAAGTCAAATTCAAAGTTTTTTTTTTAATATTTATAAAAGGCTCCAATGTTTATCCTAACAATAACGCATACATTCATAATCACAATCAAGGTGTCAACAAAACCATTATGTATACGTTAGAAACTTGATATTTCGGACTGAGAGTGATATAACACAAGTAGAATAATTGTAAAATTGTAGTGAAATTCCGTTAACCAGCTGACGAACGTCAACAGTCAGATGTCGAAACTTGTGCGAGCAATGGATCAACGAGGCCTCACCTTTTAACGTGCGATTACCCAGCACGGTGGCCCGGCGAGGATTCGAACCCTGGCCTTCCGCTTGACAGGCAGATATGCTAACCACTACAACACTACCGAGACCCAAGTGGCCATTCATTTTCAAAATGGCTCTGACATTTTGAGGATGAATGGCCAATTGTGTTATATCTTCGAAAAGATAACTTTATGTTCTCTGGAATAGTTCACAAAATATACAGGGTGTCATCTAGAATTTGTGACTCGGACTCACTTCCGACCCAACCGCAAGTGAGTTTCAGTTGATTCATCATTGAAAATATCTATGGACTATAATCTTATTTGAAATATCAAATCACTAACATTACAAAATAAAACATCTGAAAGGCGCTGTCTAACATGATTTCGTGTCTCCTGTTCGTCAGATTCCAAGCCCGACGAAAGTAAGGAGAGTGTGCACCGAATCGTTGCTTGAATCACAGTAGCCTCAAGTTCAATGCAATGATTTCGTGTATCGAATTTTTATGTTTTTGAGTGATAGTGGTTTAACAACCCGACAACGTTGAAGAGAAAATTACGACGTTTCCATCACTGCTATCCGCAATCGTCTTAACGAGAAATGGATCGGTTGTCGCAATTGTCTCGTTAGGTGAGCAGGAGTGGATTCATCTAAAGTTCTTATAAAATCCAGTAATAAACAATTCTGATTGAGCTTTTCAATAAATGTATTATATAAATATTCCCTACATATAAACTGTAGTTTCTTGGGAATAAATAACTGTTATTATTATTAAAATTCAAAAACTGTTGCACGTTATCATATAATTATGGAATATTAGATAATAATAAAAGTGATGTAATTATTATGAAAGGAGTTGAAAGAAAAAAAAACTAACTACGTGTGTATTATTCATTGAAATATGGAATGTCATCCATGAAATAGTTCATTCTCGTGTAGTTTTTTCAATAGGGACCAATTTCAAAGAATCCAGATTTATCTGTTTTCAAAAACCAAATACTCACTGCGTTCATACATGCAGTAACACCCGTATCCAGTACTTCCGCATTTGTAAGCCTCTTGGTTTCACGCCTTTGAGGTGATTCAAGAGCTTCGGTATCTTTATTCCATATACTTAACTTGAAGTCAGCTGCTATATGCTAGAAGTGATGATCTGACGGTAGATTACGAATACAATTCACTATGTTATTATCTATTTGCCTCTCTAACAGCCGTTGGAGCAACGGGTCAATATTTTCTCGTTCTTTCCAAATAACCAATGAAAGATGCCACCAACTCTTCGCAGCGCTCATTTACATGTTTTGTCATTTACACGTATAGCTTGGGACTGATACTTGCTATATAATGATCGAAATACAAAGTTTTTGATTACAATATCAAATTTGAAATACCAAAAAGATGTAACCACACAACTGTCAAATATAAAATATAAATTGTCAATTGATAACTCTCAAATTTCAAATGAAGTGCGGCAACATCGAAAGTGTTGCCAACTGAATTCCTAAGAACAACAATCCCATGCATTTCCATCAATGAATTGACGCTACTGCCTTGATTTTATGTCGTCATCGATGACGTGTAATCTAGTCCAAGAGGCTACTACACTAAACCTATAATGATTGGGCTCCCAAAAGTCATACACATAATTCGTCATTACATTCAAAGGAGAAGACAGAATGACACTGCTGCCATGTCTAGAACCGGTCAACGCTATAAAAAAAATGAACAAAAAAATTTTTTTTTAGGTTTCTGTAAAAGATGAGTTTCCCGTGTCTCCCGTATTGCGATTGTTTCCTCAAACAGGGGAGGGGTATGATTATATAAAAAGCCTTTTCCAAACAGTGGACAACATGGCGGCAGCAGCGTTTGAAGGTCACCCTCCGCGCAACCGATATTGCGTTTCAATTCTGTTTTATCAGCAATGGGCCGGTTCTTTTCAATTTGTATTAAAGCCACTACCACGACCAATTGATTTTACGTGTCGTTGATTGAATATAAAACAACAGTCAAGAATGCTGAAAAATCGAGAAACATAGCACAAAATATGTGATTTTATCTGTTTAAAGAATCAATGACACGTAAAATCCATTGTTCGTGAACGTGGCTAGCGTATTCTAATAATACAAATCGGAAAAAACCGGCCGATTGCTGATAAAACCGAATTGAAACGCAAAATCGGTTGCGCGGAGGGCGACTTCCTAACGTTGCTGCCGCCATGTTGTCCACTGTTTGGACAAGGCAGCACTGCTTTTTCATATAATCCCACTCCTCCACTGCTTGGAGGAACGATCACAATGCGGCAGACTCATCATTACAGAAACCTGAACAAAATTTCTTGTTATTTTTTTATGGCGTCTTAGACATGACAGCAGGGCCATTTTGTGTTCTCCTATGAATGAAATATCGAATTATATGTATTACTCTTGGGAGCCCTATCATTATAGGTGTCATATATTGAACTTTCTTCGTAGTTGAATATATTCTCTAGCTATAGTATTTCTTCCCTGTATATTTCTTGTACAAAAAAGGAATGACTTTTTATATGCATTGTTTGTGAGACAACACAGATTTGTATGGCCAGTTGTCGGTTGTAGCCTGAATAAGAATAAACTTCTACTTATCAATTGGTGTTTGGAATTAGTATTATCAAATATAACAAGTGGCGATGAGGATTTCTTGACAATCTACGCAGAATTTACAGTATCACGAGTTCAGTGGAATATGGCTTCGACTTCGGCGTTATTAGGAACAATAAATACGTTTGATCCAAATAACTCGGACTTTACCGTGTTTAGTGAAAGACTGGGTCAGTTTTTCTCCGCCAATAAAGTGACCGATGATGGACAAAAAAAGCAATACTTTTAAATTCGTTATCGGAACAGTGCTACGTTTTGGTGAGGAACTTATGTGTTCCTAATTTACCGGATTCCAAAACTTATAGTGAATTGATAACATTACTCGATAATCATTTTTCGCCAGTGAAATCGTATTTCGCACAACGAATGAAGTTCTATACAGCACGGCGTAGTCTCAACGAGACTGTTTCGGAATGGGATGCCAAAGTAAAAAGTTTGGCCTCCAAATGTGGTTTTGGAACAGAATTACAAACAGTTATGCGCGATGTATTCGACATCGGCATCAACAATGAAAAAATTATTGACAGATTGTTCGAGGAAGATGCCTCGAAAAGTGATGTCAATATACAAACCTTCCTTAAAATAGCAATAGCGAAGGAATCTTCTTTGAATGAACGAACCACCAGGGAAAACGTTGATGTGAATCCGGAACACAGGGAAATTAAACAGGAATCGGAAGTCAACTTCAGTCGACATCGTTACCAGACAAAAAATTCGGCAACCGCAATTCGTAGGACAAACGCCAAGGAGAATTCCAGAGGGGTAGCTGCAGTTCAGTTAGAGGAACAGAATAAGAATTATCGGCAGGGAGTAAGCCACTCCAGCCAATCAAATAGGTGCACGGTATGTGGTCGCTTCAATCATTCATCTAGGGAGTGTTCTTATAGAGAATGTATCTGCGACAAATGCGGTATTAAAGGTCATTTGGCATCGCAGTGCCGACGGCGGGAGCACCACTATATAATCGATGAGGTATATAGTGAGGAACCAAACGACAACTCAATTTTTTGCATTCGTGATGTTAATTCTCAAAATGAACAACCAAAAGATGACTTTGATTTTTTTAATTTGCAATTTGGATATAACGATTCGTTTGGCAATGTGAAACCTACTTATATAAAATTAATTATAGAAAATATACCAATACATTTTGAAATAGATTCGGGTTTCGCGCATTGTGCCATCTCTGAGAAGTTATTCAAAAAACATTTTGTGAACAAAACTTTGTATAATAACGATTTGACTCTTCGAGATTATGTAGGTATTAGTTATCAACCCCTGGGGTATTTGAAAGAGAAAGTATTTTTTGAGAACAAAACATACCTAGTGAAATTATATGTTATTCAAAATGGAGGACCGCCTCTAATAGGTAGAAATGAAATGAAATTGTTAGATATAGGAATTTGCAAAATTAATTTTGACCAGGAAAGTTTTTCTGACCGAGTTTCTTTTTTGGTTGATCAGTATAAGGAAATATTTGAAAGCAAATTGGGAACATTCAATAAATTTCATATTTCTTTGAAATTGAAAAAAAATGCTGTGCCCAAATTTTGTAAACCCCGACCAGTACCATTTGCAATTAAACTAAAAATTGAAGCAGAGTTAGAAAGGTTAGTCGAAAATGAGGTTTTGGTTCCAGTGGAGTTTTCGGAGTGGGCCACCCCTATTAGACTTTGTGGTGACTTCAAAGTCACCTTTAATCCCCAACTAGAAGTACAACACTTTCCTCTTCCCAGACTAGAGTACCTGTTCAGTCAATTACAGGGTGGCCAGAAGTTTTCCAAAATAGACCTATCAGAAGCTTATCAGCAGGTGGTTTTATCGAAAGAATCACAAAAGTTGTTAACCATTACCACACATAAGGGGTTGTTTTCATATACACGGCTTCCATACGGAATCACGTCGGCTCCATCTATATTTCAAAACATAATGGAACAAATGTTTAAATGTCCCGGTATTGTGTGTTTTTCAGATGATATTTTGATAACAGGAAGGGATGATCAGGAACATTTGAAACGATTGTAAACTGCTTTTCAAATATTGAAAAATCATGGTCTAAAGGTTAGGAAGGATAAGTGTTCATTCTTCAAAGATTCTGTACAGTACTTAGGCCATGTGATATATAAAGAGGGATTACATACATCAGAAGATAGAGTTGAGGCGATAACCAAAGTGGCCATTCCGAAAACTGTCTCAGAATTTAAATCTTTCTTGGGTATGGTAAATTTCTATTGCAAATTTTCACCTAATCTTTCTGAAGTATTGCAACCATTGTATAAATTACTGAAAAAAGAGTCAAAATGGCAATGGTCATATGAATGTAATGTTAGTTTCGAAAATGTTATGAAATTATTGACTTCAAATTCAGTTCTTAGCCATTTCGATCCAAAAAAGAAAGTAAACCTCATGGTGGATGCATCTCAGTTCGCATTGGGAGTAACTATTTCTCACATATCACCGACAAAAATACTGAAAAACCCATTGCTTTTGCATCCTGTCTGCTGAGTTCTGCTGAAACAAAATATTCTCAGATCGAAAAAGAAGCTGCAACAATAATATTCGGAATAATAAAGTTCTACCAGTATTTGTTTGGCCAACGATTTCTACTTGTCACTGATCACAAGCCATTACTGGCTATTTTTGGGGACAAGAAGGGATTGCCAATGTTTGCTGCTAATCGACTTCAGCGGTGGGCGAACATCCTTTCAGCATTTGATTATGAAATAAAGTTTGTGAATTCGAATCAGAATTATGCAGATTGCTCGTCAAGGTTGCCAATGTCGAGTCCAAAGATTGAATTTCCATTGCATTCAAAAGTTGGAAATGAATTTTCTTATATTAATTATGTAGTGGAGTCCGAAATACCCATAGATATAAAAAAAATTCCAGAAGAAACGGCTGTAGATGCACTTCTCAGTAAAATTATTTATTTTGTTCGTAATGGTTGGCCTCAAATGTGTCCTGGGGAGGAATTCAAACCATTTTTCATTAGAAGGGATGAAATTACAATAGAGCAGGATTGCCTAATGTGGGGTTATCGAATCATTTTGCCAAAAAAATATTGGAATTCAATATTGAACGAGTTACACATTGCACATATGGGTATGGTAAAGATGAAACTTTTAGCTAGGGCTTATATGTGGTGGCCATCGATGAATGACCAAATTGAAAATATAGCACGGTCTTGTGAAATTTGATCGAAACTAGCTCCTAATGTTTCTAAAACATCTTTGTCTGTTTGGAAATGGCATACTACACCGTGGGCAAGGGTACATGCGGATTTTTTTGGACCTTGTTTCAATAAACATTTTTTAGTCATTGAAGATGCCACGTCTAAATGGATCGAATGTAATGAAATGAAAAATATTACGTCCTTGGCCACTATTAGGGTTTTTCGAGAATTATATGCGAGATATGGATTGCCGTTAGAAATTTGCACAGATAATGCAAAAACATTTACAAGTTTCGAATTTCAGTCTTTTTTAAAGCAAAGTGGAGTTAAACATCTCACTGGGGCACCATAATACTATCCATCTACAAATGGACAAGCTGAAAGTGCAGTGAAAATAAAAAAAAAGCTGTAATGAAAAGTAAATATGATGATCCAGCGTTAGATATTCACTTAATAATCAACAGATTTCTTTTTCAATATCGAAATACCCCGCACTCGACTACTGGAGAAACTCCCTCTAAATTGCTTTTTGGTCGAAATTTAAGAACTGAATTTGATCTACTTTTAACGTCTGTTGAGGCTATGGTTGAATCGAAACAAAATTATCAAAAAAAATATTAAAAGAAGAAAATTGATAAACATTTAAAAGTAAATGACAAGGTGTATGCTAGAGACTATCGAGGAAATATACTGAAGTGGTGTCCTGGTAGAGTTCAAGAAATATTGGGTGGAAAAACTTTCTTGATAAAAAACGATTGTGGTCTCTCATGGAGAAGGCATATTGATCAAATAAAGAAAGATAATTCTGTTAATCAAAACTCTACTCGGGAATATTCCGAAAACAGTTGTGAAACCGTTTCCATTAGACCACGATCCGTTTTGAACGATAATTCTATGAATCTAGGAAGTAGCATAGACAGAAATTTGGAAATAGATGATACTAGGTGTGAGGTGAATGAAAAGAATTCGCATGTTGATATTACGAGTGAACAATCTGAGGGGGTTTGTAGTAATGTGCTTGAACCAAGATATCTAAGACCCCGTACTCAAATAAGAGCACCTGATCGGTTGGGTTTGAAAAAAAAATAAAAAAGTAGGGGGGAGTTTGAAGGGTGTCATATAAAAAAAGGTTATTCGTTGATGTGTCAAGTTAGGCAAGGGGGTGTCATATATTGAGCTTTGTTCGTAGTTAAATATATTCTCTATCTATAGTATTTCTTCCCTGTATATTTCTTGTACAAAAAAGGAATGACTTTTTATATGCATTTTTTGTGAGACAACACAGATTTGTATGGCCAGTTGTCGGTTATTGTAGCCTGAATAAGAATAAACTTCTACTTATCAATTGGTGTTTGGAATTAGTATTATCAAATATAACAATAGGGTTAGTGTCGTGACCTCTTAGAATACTAGTTTTCAAATTGTATTCACTATATATTTGATGCTGCTCACATACGGAATAACGTCTTCAACCAAGCAAGCATTGAAATTGCAACGTGTGGAAAGCACTTGAATGCTAAATGGACCAACTATACAGTAAACTGAACGAGATCTTCAAAGCGATCCATTCAATTCGTTCATTTGCGCCCCTCGTTTCCCTACTATTATACATATTTGGACTCATAACTGATAACATCAAGTCAATTATCGCCAAAAATTTTTGCATATACCAATGATCGAAATGGTTCATTTCATTATTTCTCATTTATTCTACTCATTCTTTGTTTTAAAATCTTTCGACTTTATTTCTCTCATTAAATTTTTCTCTTCTCTCATTCTCATTTCTCACATGGTCAGTTTCATTATATTCATAATTTTAATATCTTCATTGTCCTTTGGTCAGATTCAGTTTTAATAATAGGTTTCAAAGAATTCAAATAATTTAGACTTCGGAGTTCGAACCAATATCACTTATCAGGGAACATGATCATCTAGATTCGAATAATCAGATATCTTTGTCGTATTAAACTTTACCATCTGATAAATTTCTTAGATGCCCTTCAATATAGGTTCAAACGTCTTGAAACTTACCACCTATGGGGGGTCCTATCAACGAGGCGATACCCTGGAAGAGTAGTAGGAGACCGAAGGCGTTCGTCAGCTTGTCGAGCCCCAGCAAATCGACGAGGATGACGGAAGTAAGACCGACGTAGGCACCGGCCGTGAAGCCGAACACGGCGCTGTATACTGCTAGCGAATAGAAACTATCGAGGAAGGCACTAATAAAAGTAGCTGAAAAGAAAAGAAAAAATATATTAAAAGGAAACAAAATATTCCATGGATCCGACCAAGTTGAACATGATTGAGCGGATGTTCGCCAGAAAACTACTTTGCTGGCTGTCATGTCATGTCAAGAAGGACGTTGGACCATACCTAACAGACATTTGTACAATAATCTTCAAATATGGCGCTGTGGTTCGAAGGAATTTTTTGACGGCAGGAACTTTCAACATTCACAACATTTTTGATGGAATGAACTTTTTCTATAACATGAACCATTTTAAAGATTTTTACGATCACAATTGTCGAATTGATATAGAATATGTAGGTAGCTCTTGAAAATCCATCAATATTTCTCGAGTGGAACTTTCTATTGAAATCCACGATGTTCGAAACACAGTATTGAATTTGAAAAAAAAGGTTTCTTTGCCATAACTTATAAATTATTCATTATTTATTTTTTTTTTTTGACAAAACAAATCTTCCGAACAGAACAAGTTCTGGTATAAGGAAGATAATACATTATATATAATTAAGTTTAAATATTTCAAAATAAACGAAAAGTAACAATTACAAACAAATTTACATGTTAATTGATTGATTTTATCCACATGGCAATCAAAATTCAAATTCTCATCAATCATCAGGCCTAAATATTTGTGTTCTTCAACTTGTTTTAAAATCCTATTCTTCATCATTATTTTTAATTTTATTTGGTCCATATTTTTTTGTTTGAAAATCATGTATACAGTTTTTTCTGTATTAATAGTCAGATTCATTTCATCCATCCATTTTTCATACAATTGAATATCTTTTTCAATAATATTTTCTAATAGTTTTGTATTCTTGATGGAATAATAAATCACGGTATCATATGCAAAAGAGAAATGTCTGCCTATCAATTTTAATTTGGTTATACTATTTACATAAATTAAATAAAAAATTGGGGCCAGTACTGAACCTTGGGGAACTCCCATGGTGGATTGTTTTTCAATACTTCGATTTCCATCAATAACAACATATTGAATACGATTTTGAAAATAATTCTCAAAAAGTTTATAAGAGTGACCTCTTATTCCTGAAGTATTCAAAATTTCCAGCAATATTGTATGATTTACTGTATCAAATGCTTTTTTTATGTCTAAAAAAATGGCGACGCCAAATTTACTTTCATCTAAAGTTTCGAAAATTTCATTCATTAAATCAGTTACTGCGGATTGGGTATTTGAATTTGGTATGAAAGTCTAGTGGTTCATCTTTATTTAATTATCACTCTGTAGATAGTTTTGAATGTTGTTGTCAATGTGACATTGAATTGAAATAATTAAAAAGGTTGATATTTCCTTTACCTCAATTTGGTAGTTATTACAAATAAATACTACATTGGTGACCCCGAATTCAAATCAGCAACAAAAATGGTTAAGAAGTACATTGGAGACCTATCAGATGATGAAATTTCAATGGCCCTCAGTAAGCTAAAATTAGACATAGCCGGTAGCCCGCAAGATAGATTCTCCAGATTGCAGACCACTATTGAAGAGAAATATGGTGATTCCAATATTTTTGACTGTTCCCAATTGCTTGAGAACCAGGAAAAAGACTTCACAAGTTTATCTTCGAACGTATATGTAATTTTGGATCAAAATTCCCCAATTTCGCCATCTTAAGAACAAATTTTCGATTTTAACTCTACCCACTTTCTGGAGGCACGAACCTGATATATGGTTTATAAATGCCGAAGAAAGATTTCAAGATGCAGGTATCACATCTGAAAGAATAAAATATCACAAAGTCATTGACGCTTTGGACAGTTCAACCATCAGCCAAATTTCGAACGTCATGAGAAACACAAATTTCCAAGGAAAATATATTAAACTAAAAACCCAGTTAATTGATATTTTCAAAACTAGCGAAGAAGCCAAAATTGATAATTTACTCAAAGGCTGTCAATTAGGCGATAAAAAACCTAGTGCGCTTTTTAGAGAAATGCAAGAAGCAGCAAGTGGAAAAATTGATGATAATGTGTTAATACAAATTTGGTTGGAGAAACTACCATTGGAAACCGAACGACATCTACGAGGATTGAGAAAAGTGGTGCAAATAAGTCAGCTTCCTAGTATCGCCGATGGTATGTTGGAATGTTCAACAAAACAAATACCTGCAACAACCTCCCAAAATAATGATATTGTAGAGCAACTACAAACATTTATGAAAAAAATGAGCAAAGATTTTTCTCCTAAACCTTGTGAATGTAGATCACGAATAAACTTCAGATCTAGATCTAGATCACCAAGTAATATTTGCTGGTACCATAGAAAATACAGAGAAAATGCAACAAAATGTGTTCAACCTTGCAATTTCAAAGTAAAATCATCCACATCTAATTATCAGGAAAACTAGAGAGCCAGTCATTATTAGCGGCGAATGGCACTGGCAAAATCAATTGTCGCTTATTTATATATGATCCATCAACTAAAATGGAGTTTTTGATTGATACTGGCGCTGATATATCTATCATCCCCAGAACAACAGAAAAAAATGTAACTTCCAGACTTCTCTATGCTGCAAATAACACAAAAATAGAAACTTTTGGTGAAAAACTATCGACTGTGAGTTTGGGTTTAAGAAGAAGTTTCATGTGGCAATTTGTTGTTGCTGATGTTGACAAACCCATAATTGGAGCGGACTTTCTACAAAATCATCAAATAATGGTAGACATGTCAAACAAAAAATTAGTCGACAATTCTACCCATCTAGAGAGTTACGGTCAATTTGCTGAAATGAATATACCTACCATCAAATCCATTGATTCTAATTCAAAATATAGTGATATCCTTCAACAATTCCCGATAATATTGAGACCCTTCTCCTGCGAAACTAAGATTCAAACGAGGTGAGTCATCAGATAATCACAAAAAGTGTCCCCGTTCATTGTAAAGCAAGAAGATTGAACAAAGAGAAGTTAGATGCTGCTAAAAAAGAATTTCATTTCATGATGGAGCATGGTATTATAAGGCCATCCAAGAGTCCTTGGGCCAGCCCCCTACACCTAGTCAGAAAATCAAATGGAGATTGGCGTCCGTGTGGAGATTTTCGACAATTGAATGCTGTCACCATACCAGATCGCTATCCGATTCCGAATATTAGAGAGTTCACTTCTAATTTAGCTGGCAAGAATATTTTTTCCAAAATTGATTTAGTTCGTGCTTTCCATCAGATACCAATGAGCGAAGAGGATATTGAAAAAACAGCTATTATTACACCATTTGGATTGTTTGAATTCCTGAAGATGCCGTTCGGACTCAGAAACGCAGCACAGACCTGTCAGAGGTTCGTCCACGAAGTTGTAGGAGATTTAGATTATTGTTTTCCCTACATCGATGATTTTCTCATTAGTTCAAGAAATGAAAAGGAGCATCGGGAACATTTAAAAGAAATTTTCACTAGACTCCAAAATGCTGGTATTGTTATAAACCCTGATAAATGTGATTTTGGAAAATCTGAAATTGATTTTTGGGTTATATTGTATCTTCTTCAGGCATTAAACCTTGAACGAAAAAGGTGAGTGCTATCTTAGAATATGAAAATCCTAAAGACTTAACAGAACTTAGAAGATTTCTTGGCATGGTCAATTATTATAGATCCAGTTTACCGCATTTAGCTGATCTTCAAGCGCCCCTGAACGATTTTCAGAAAGGAAATCCCAGTGGTAAAACCAAGTTGGTATGGACAACAGAAGCTTTGGATGCTTTCGATAAAATCAAACACTCACTTGCAGATGTAACATTGTTAGCTCACCCTTCGAGTCTTTCTCCTCTTTCAATAATGGTCGATGCATCTGATTTTTCGATTGGAGCTTCAGTACAACAACTGCAGGATAACATATGGCAGCCCCTTGGATTTTTCTCGAAAAAATTGAATGCATGTCAAAAGAAATATAGTACTTACGATAGAGAGCTTTTGGCAATATACGAAGCAATCAAGCATTTCAGGTACATAGTAGAAGGCAGAGAATTTGTCATATATACTGACCATAAGCCTTTGATTTACTCTTTTAGAAGTAAATTTGATAAATCAACACCTCGTCAATTTCGCTATCTTGATTATATCGGCCAATTTTCAACTGACATCCGACACATTGGAGGTAAAGATAATGCAGTGGCTGATGCTCTGTCCCGATTGGAAATTGATCATATCGAAATTCCATCAAAAATTGAATATGATCAATTGGAGTTGGAACAAAGACTTGATGAAGAGTTATCAAATTTATTATCGGATCAAAAGGTGTCATTGCAGTTAACTAAAATAAAAATCCCAGGATCAGATGAAGAGATCTATTGCAATTTACACAATAATAAAATTAGGCCATATATTCCAAAGAAATTCAGGAAAATAGTTTTTGAACAATTACATGCATTATCTCACCCTGGGATGAAGGCAAGTATCAAACTCGTCAAAGAGCGATATATTTGGCCTAGTATTGAGAAGGATATTAGGAAATGGGTACGTGAATGTATACCGTGTCAAAAATCGAAGATTCACAGACACTGTAAAACACCTGTCGGACATTTTGAGATTCCGAATTTACGATTCGAACATATAAACATGGATATTGTCGGACCATTGCCTCCCTCAAATGGTTTTACATATTGTTTAACTTGTATTGACAGATTCACTAGATGGCCTGAAGTTTTTCCTATCGAAGATATTAAAGCTGATACAGTTGCTAGAGTATTTTATGCTGGATGGATATGTCGTTTTGGAGTTCCTTCGAAAATTACTACCGATCAAGGTCGTCAGTTTGAATCGGCTCTTTTCAATAAACTTTCAGAATTTCTCGGCATTGAACATATACATACCACTGCTTACCACCCTGCAGCAAACGGTATGGTAGAAAGAATGCATCGCCAAATGAAATCTGCTATCAAATGTTATGGAACTGAGAAATTGACCGAAGTATTACCAACTATTCTATTGGGTATGAGAACTGCAGTAAAAGAAGAGCATCAAGCATCTTGTGCTGAATTGGTGTATGGAAGCACACTCAGAATCCCAGGAGAATTCATTATGATGAATGAAAATAAAAATAATTACAACTCGCATGAATTTTTGGTTTAGCTCAGAGACAACATGTTTTCTCTTAGGCCTGTTCAAGGTTCCAAGCATGGCAAGAATAAAACATTTATATTCAATGATCTGTTCAAGTCTTCTCATGTTTTCGTACGAGTGGATGCTGTGAGGAAACCATTGCAGCCCCCATATTCTGGTCCCTTCCAGGTTTTAGAAAGAAATGATAAAGTCTTCAAGATCTCAATGAATGGAAGAGAGAAATTTATATCAGTGGACAGACTCAAACCGGCATATTTGGAAAATGAAGATCTAAATGAATATGAAACTTTTGTGGTTCAAAATAGGAATCATGAGTGTAGAAATAATCGTAGGGTTTCTTTCGATATCGCTGTCACTAAGGGGGGAGTAATGTAGTGGTTCATCTTTATTTAATTATCACTCTGTAGATAGTTTTGAATGTTGTTGTCAATGTGACATTGAATTGAAATAATTAAAAAGGTTGATATTTCCTTTACCTCAATTTGGTAGTTATTACAAATAAATACTACAAAAGCATATTGAAATTTATCGAAGCCAAAATTATCTTTGATGAAATTAACCAGTTGTTCTTTTAGTACTTTCTCAAAAATTTTGGAAAAAACATTCAGAAGAGTTATTGGACGATAGTTAGAAATATTATTCCTCTCTCCTCCCTTATAAATTGGTTTCAATATGGTTCTCTTGAGATAATTTGGAAAAACACCTTCTTCAATACATTTATTAATAATAAGTGATAGGGGTAGGCTAATTAGATCGACAATATCTTTCAAGTCTTTCGAAGTTATCTGATCTTCGCCAGGAGCAGTGTTGGATTTGAGTGATATTATAATTTCATGAATTATGTCTTCAGAAATTGGTTTTAAAAACATGGTTTTATTACAAAGTGATGACATCATTGGTTTGGTTTTGAATTTTTTTGATAAAGTCAATCCAATTTCAGTGAAAAAGTTGACAAATTCATTGCATATATCATTGTTAGATGTTATCAGTGTGCCAGATTTATTTTTCATTTCATTTATAGATTGTTTTTCCTTATTTTTTTTACCTATATTGCTATTGATGACATCCCAAATTTTTTTTTGGTTCTTATCAGCTTTTTCAAATTGTTTATTGAGCTTTTGTTTCTTTAAATCTTTGCATAATGTATTGACCTGATTTTTAATTTTTTTATATGTATTCTTTGAGTCATCAAGATTTGGATATTTTTTCAATTTTTTGTATAATTTATCTCGAATTTTCATTTTATCTAATAAAGATTTAGTTATCCAGTTATTGTTATCTCGTGTTCTAAAGGTTTTCGTTTCACTGGATTTTTCTTTACATTCTTTTATACAATTGGCAAGTTCTTCAAATGTTGGTATATTAGTGAAAGAATTCAATTGTTCTGAAATAGAATCGCGAAATTTACTTTTGTCTAGAATTTTTATAATTTTCTTTATCATCTTTGATTTATTTTTGATTATTTTTTCTGTTTTTATATTTATTACTTTATGATCAGAAAGATGGTAATCTTTATATTCAATAAGATAGTTTATACTATCTAAGTGAAAGTTGGTTACAACATGATCTATTATAGATTTTGTCTTATTATGATTTTGTCGCGTATAATGATGTTCATCAAGTACATTCAATATTTTGTAACCATTGGTTTTATAAATACTTTGGTATTCTTCAACTAAATTATTTTTGTCTAATAAGTTATGTTCATATCACCCAATAAAATTAAATTTTTATATTTTCCAGTGATATTATTGATAATTTTGAAAAATTCTGCTGTATTCGTATCTGGTGGTCGATAAATAATGCCTATCTTCATTTTGGGATGTATCGATATTATTTCAAGAATGATATATTCACAGTTTCCTGAGGTTTTTCTCTCCAGAATATTGAACTCCAATTTTTCCTTCAAAAATATGGACACTCCTCCTCCACGTCTGTTGGTTTTTCTGCATTCATGGACTTCCGAGTAGTTTTGAATTTTAATAAATGGTATTTCATTTGGATATAACCAGGTTTCAGTTAGTGTTAAGATATCAATTTCTTCTTTCATCATATATAATTCTGAATCCGTTAGTTTGTTCCTTGAACTTCTAATATTGAGATATGCTAGCGATAACGCTTTATGAGTCATTATCAATTTGGGATAAGTATTTTTTCTGATATAAATTTTTTACCGGACAGTTTTCACTTGTTGCAAGATGGCCAGTGCAATGTTTTGTGTTGTGATTATTATTCGAAAAATTACAGTTTGCACATTTTATTATGGATTCTTCACATTTTGTTTCTTCATGTTTTCCTCCACATCGAGCACAAACCAAAGCATTTTTGCAATTTTTTGAAGAGTGGTTGTATCGGTGACATTTAGAACACTGAGTTATTTTATTGTTTTCATATACTCGTAAATTTTGCCAATTAATGAATAGTTTTTCATTATTGTTTTCGAATATTTTTCTGAATAAATTTCCATTTATTTCTGCAAAAATTGTGTGCGTGTTTTTATGAGGAATAAATTCAACGAATGATATTTTTATGAAATCATTTTCATATATGAAGTGGTTTTGTTCTTTCAGGAGTTTTTCTAAATTTTTATTATCAATTGGCTCTTCAAGGGTGAGTCCAACTATTTTTATTTTTGGATTCAACTTTTTCTTACATTCCACCGTATAATTTGCTTCTAATTCTTTCTGTATTTCCTCTTTTAATTTATTGCAATGATCCTTTTTCTCACAAAATATTTGTAGTTCTCCATTTTTTGCTTGTTTCACATCAGAAATATTCATTTTGAGTTGATTTTGTTCAATTTTGTTCGTGATTTTATTGAGGCTTTCCATGATTGTTTCTTTTTCTACCAGGTTCGAAGTAATCAATTCATAATTATGAAGTAATCTCTCATTTTCTTTTTATAATTGGTTAACATATTTGTCTTTCTCTATGATTAGAATTTCTTTTTCCTCAATTATTTTCCATAAATGTTGATTTTCTTCTTTTAGTTTTCGAATTGTTTCCATTTCTTCGTGACTATTCATGGAGTTATTTTCATAGTCAAATTGTATGAATTGTGAGTTATATGATTCATCTTCATTATTTCCACAAGATGTCTTTTTTCGCCTGGGCATTTTTTCTCCAAAAATACCTCTTTTCTTGGACTATTAGGATTCTTTCGATATTTATTCAAAATGACATCTCTAATGTCACTCCATTAATCAATCTATTTCAGCTCTTCTCGAAATGTTGTTACTCGTTCAAATCTTCTGGAAAATCTTGTTCTCTGGATGTTAAATTGCAAGTAGGTCACTTCGAAGTTCTTCACAATCTTAGTTTTATATGAAAAATCAGTTATTTTTCAACAATACAGTGACATTTTGGCGATATAAAGGCCGGAATTGATTTTCAATTATTATGTTCATTAAACTTCATATGTCACCTGATGGTGAGAAGTACGTTTTTTTTAATGTGGAAGAATGATTTTCAATGACTATGCAGATGCGGAAGTGGTAGCTGAACTTGTTCTAAAATTGTTCGTTTCCGTTAACCAGCTGACTAACGTCAACCCTCAGAAGTCGTTACTTGTGCGAGCGATTACCCAGCACGGTGGCCCAGCGGGGAATCGAACCCTGGTATTCCGCTTGAAAGGCGAATGTGCTGACCTCTACGATTCCATTCTTCCTTTCATTTTCATGTCACTGATCCAAGAATGATATTTTGTTCCTTTCTGAAACCCCTTTTCAATTTTATTCCAAATATTGTAAATCCTTCAATTATAACATTGAAGGGCTTCCCTTTCGTGTGAATCTGTACATAAAAAAAACAAAATTCAGTGGTCGTGAAAATCGCATGAAGCTGAACCTGGCGGCCGGAGTTAGAACATCTACGAGGGTAGAAAAAAATATGAACGTCTAACACTAAAAGTTTTGAATGGACGAATTATTGGTGCGACCTAATGCAACTGTGGAATCCGATGAAATTTTTGTAGGATCATCCCAGGTATATTAAAAATTCATCGATAATATAAGAGCCCATTTCTAAGAATATCTAGAGGGGTAAAGAAAATTTTGAAAATCGAACAGCGAAACTCTCGAATTGAAAGGGTAGTGCGCCCTTAAGCAACGGTGGATTCCGATTTAATTTTGTACGATCATCCCTGATGTATTAGCAAATAATTGATGATAGCTCATTCCGAAGAAGATCTACAGGGGTGAAGAAAATTATAGAAAATTTTCGAATTTTAGGGTAATGCGCCTTCGAGCAACGGTGGAATCCAATGATACATTCATCCTTGATGTATTAGCAATATATTGATTATATAATAATAATTATAATAATAATAAACCATTTCCAACAGGTACAAATACAATTACAGGAAAATATAGACTAAGGGTGGGTACTTTACGACCTGATTAAAAGTCCGTTAAAATAATTGGTGCTTAGAATGGACAACACATCCTGTCATTTTGTACAGTGAAAGCACAGCCTGAATACCGATTATTTTAACGGACCGTTAATCATGTCGTAAAGTACCCGCCCTAACAATATCACTTAGGAATAACAGAAAAAACACAATATCATTGAAGAGATATTTCAAAGTGAAACAACTAATAAATCAATAATATAAATAAATCGAAAAAATGTAGTTATGACAAAAAAACAATTACTACAAGACTGAGTGAAAAATGACGACATTAAACTGAAAGATGTAACATACAATTCCACCAAATCTATCTGAGGCTGGATAATCCTTCGAATATTAAGCAGAAAGTGAGAAGGCAAGAAACGCTTATAATCAGTCAGATTGTTCATGATATTTTTTTATATAAGTAAAAAAATTGTGATTAACATCACAGAAGAAGCTAGCCACTCGCGTGGACTACCTGACAAAACCCCATTACCCCCATTCTGATAATGATTGATTATTTCAAACACAATATACTTGATGTCAATAATTTAATGTTCATTTCACAATCAGGAGAATATTTCAAAAGTCCGTTGCAATTGGCATGGTGGTAAATACCAGGCTACGGAGAAACAAATATTGCCATTGATTCAGTACCAAAGTTACTACTATCCTGAGAATTGGATCGACCGAAATGAGAAAAACATTTCGGTTATTTGCGATTTTGACGAACACTGAGATTTTTCAAATTCAGAGGATTCACATTATTTGAAAACAAGTGTATAGAAAATTCAAAAATGAGGAAATATCATTATGGGATCAGTGGCCTGAAGAAGGAGGGAAAAGGGGAATAAGCTTTTCCTTCCGCAAGCAACTGCATAGTGATAGAGAATTGAGTTCGCATATGAAAAATCATGCTTTATGCCATAAGAGAATACATATAGTTTCATAAAGAAATCATGTATACTTTAAGTTATGTCGATTTTTTTTATTTTAAACACACTGTATTTCGAAAACGGCAGATTTTGATAAAAAGTTTCACTTGTGAAATATTGATGGATTTTCAAAAAGAATGTCATGAATTTGGGAATCGTTCTCATTAAGTGCAATTTGTATTATGCGAATGTTTTTTTTTTGTAAAATTTCCGAAATTCCATAAAACGGTCCATTTTATGAAAAATGTAGGCTCTATAAAAAATATTACCGCAGGGCTATATTTGATACTGAAGAATGACATCGAATCATACGTCAAGTAGAAGTCATCATCCCTGTCAATCCACCCGAGTTTACAGAATTGAAATATATCATCTCATTCCTGGGAGTTGACAGCTCTATACAATCTTTCAGGGAATGCTTTCTACACTATCAATGCATTAAAGAGATTTATAATTTTCATCGATATGAATGTGTTTGTTTCTAGAATGATATTTATTTTTACAATTCTGACGAGTTGATGTATTTGTACTGGAATAATTCTCAGACAACAAATTTGAAACTGAAGGAGAGCAAACACTCCGAAATCGGTATGTAAATGGTTCCCCCATTTTGGTCGGCTAATGACTGCTGTTATATCATTTAATTTGCGGCACGCGTCATCCAATGTACAACGTGGTTTAGTATTTATGTCGTATAACTGCTCAGTAAGTCTGATTACATATAGCCTGTGCCAATGGGATCTGGCAGTGAGTAGCACCGTCAAAATACTGTTTTTACAGGTCATTGCAAAATCTAGTTAATCACAGTTTATCAAATAGTTTGGTAACCGGGATTCCGGTGGCCAGGATTCAGTGCCCCGCTCAAATAAGAAAATTTGAATATTTTCACTGGTCGAGTCCTCAATATAATGTCCCACACTATTTTCGAGTGAACTTTCCGATAGATCAAAACAAAAAATCGACTCACCTGCTCCACAAATGGTCAAACTCCAAATGTAGATATTTAGCCTGTTGATCCACGGCTTGTCCGAAATGTAGCCGAGCACGATCCTGCCCACGGTGTTCGCGCCGCCGATCACCGCGATGAGCATGCTGCCCTTTTCTTTGAGCATGCCGAGACCAGTAGCTTTCGGCATCAGGTACACATAGGGGATGTTGAAGCCGATGCTGGTCAGCAGGTTGCTGGTAGAGAACAGGATGAAGATGATGTCGGCGAATAGCGAAACGTCGAGCATCTTGGTGACCTCGTCGGAGCACGGGATGAGGCCGCACCAACGCGACGGCTTTTCGGGTTCCTGCTCGGAAACGTGGCGCCGGCGCTTGTGGCTGTACGTCGAGTGGCGACGCTCCATGAAGGGGTCCTCTTCGCCCTTCTTCAAGTTCAGTCTGCAATAGCGAAAAAATGATGAGTAAATTGGATGCAAATAAATGGGGCTTCCACACTTGACTGTAGAACAATTTTCTTTCAGTTTTATAAAACATGAAATGTCAAATATCACGGATTCTCATGCAGAACTTGAACTGAGTGTGGTTGGCAGGGTAAGAGAATAGTATTGGCAAGCCTAGATGCTCTCGGGATGAAAGAGTTGTTTGCTGCAATATATTTGTGAAGGGGAATTTCCCAATCAGCTTGGGACATGAGTGGACTGAATTTATAATATTATATAACATCAACAGGTCTCTTTCACTGTGACGAGAACACGAACTTTTAATATTCAACTCCATTTCTATATCTTTGTAATTACATTCAGTACGATTTATCCTTAAAGCTATGTAACGTATAAAGGCGAATTGAACTCTTTCGATTTTTTGTATGAGTATTATATTGAGGAGATCATACGCAAGCTGCTCAATCTAAGCGAAGACGGACTAAAAATAGAGTAGAGAGTTTAATGGTGTTAATCAAAGTGAAATCTTTTAAACATCTCATTTGATAAAGCCTAGCATCTTGGGTGCTTCAGACGAGATGTCAGAAATGTGAACGCTATTAATTGGATCGGAAGACAGATGGATGCCCAGGTCTTTGATTATTTATACTGGTATTGTGAATTATATATGGGTGGGTTAATTGGTTTCTGCAGCTGCTAACGAATGTTTTGAAGCACTTAGCAGCGTTCAAATCTATATTTTAATTTGTGCGCCAGTCGGTTGAGTTGGTCAGATCTGACTGGAGGTTCCGACAGTCGGTGGCGTTAGTGATAATATACATATTGGTTCTGGCCAGTTGGCAATAATTGTTTTGTACTTTTTACTAGTTTCACAATGAGGCACTCAGAAATTTATGAGAGATAAAACTTCTGAAGCATTCACCTCGTTGTGAAGTAACCTATACAGAAAAGTAATTCCAGCAAGTTTCCTGAGTAGCTCAAAACTTTCTATATTGAATGTTGTGGAAAGAAATTCATATGGAATACATCTATAACGATAGATGCCAAAATATTTGGAGTAAATAACCGTTAGGAAACGACGTTGAACTTTTTAAATAAATGTATCATAGCAATTATAGAAAGGAGACCATACAACAGAGCAATATTCTAATTTTGACCTTACGTAAGCTACATAAAGAGTAATCAAAGCAGATATATTTGAGAAATATCTACAATTGCGAACTAAAAAGCCATTAGCTCTCAATGCTTCACTTACTTTCGATCTAAATGTGGTTGTAAAATGGCAAATTGTGATCAAAATATACACCAAGATCTTTCATTGAGTAACTACGTGACAGTGAAATGGTATCTAATCGATAATTGTACTGAATGATCGTCATTTTTCCACTATAAGTTACAACTTTATACTTTGTTTACTACACACCACATCTGTATATATCTTCTAACTGTCGTTGCAATGTATTACAGTCTTCGATCGTTTCAACAGGCATCAGTTGAAATGATCAGTGTAGTTCTGTGTTATCGAAACACAATTTCCATTTTTCTACAAATCAATTTATCAAGAAAATCTTCATCACCTACCTCGACCGGTACGAAGGGATATTCATCAAACTGCCCTGGTAGAAGGCATCCGGTCTATCGATTGGTCCGTGTCTCCTCAGACTCTGGCTGCCAAAGTGCAGGTGCTGCCGATATTGTCCCTCCGATTGCGTCAACATCGGTTGGCTCAGAGCTAGCCGACTGACGTCGTTCGTCTTGAACTTCGCCGACGAGGGTATGTTGCCGTTGGCCTCGATTTTCGCTGGTTTCGGTATGGCAAAATGACTGACGCTGTGCGGCCTGTGCATGTTACCGTTGATGGCACCTATAGAAATATATGAATGATTTTGAGAAATAGTCAATCTACATGCATAGAGCTGGAACTGCCTTATATTTTGACTATTGATTTACTACAAGCTAACCTCACTCAATATACCTGAAAAATCTCGAGTAATAATAAAAAAACCACCTACTGCCACTACCATGTGTATTGATTTATATATTCTCATGAACCAGCAGACAAACAAAATGACCTAAGCTCATACACATTTTGGCTAGAGGTGAGCACATTCAACTGAAATATTGGCGTAGTAGAGTACAGTCTTCTGGTTCGTAATGAAATTTGCCAACAAAAATAAATTCATGCTCGTGTCGACACCGAACCAACGGAAACACCGACATGACCATGTAATTCTTATACAAAGATAGATGAACCATTGAATTGACGGTGTACAGTTTTCCAAATATTGATATCCAATTGAAATTCCCTAATATTTCAGAAACGGTTGGTGAAATTTTTGATCCGAGAATATCATTCTATTGCATCCCAATATAGCTGAAAGCTCGGTTATATGGCGTTATTTATTTTCAGTTTTGCCAGTGCTTGCAAAGATAATTGAGAAAGTAATGAATATTAGATTAATGAAATATTTAGATTCTTTCAAATATTTATTTGATGGACAATATGGTTTTCGTAAATCTGGTGATACAGAGGCAGCAATTTTAGATACAATTTCTTATATTCAGCTCCAACTAGATACAAAAAATATATGTGGACTGCTATCACCTGACTTACGTAAAGCTTTCGATACAGTCAATCACGAAATTCTTTTGAAAAAACTTGAAAACATTGGTATCAGAGGTAATGTCTTCTTGTGGTTCGAATCCTATCTCACTAACAGACAGCAGTATGTTTGTCTAGGAAATAAAAAAAGTTCTTTGAAAAACATCAATTGTGGAGTTCCACAGGGCTCTGTGTTAGGACCAATTTTATTTCTCATCTATATCAATTTCAAAACTGAATCTTTTAGGATCCATCAAACTCTTTGCTGATGATACAACTTTCATTTACAAATCAAAAAATACAAAATCAATACAATTATCTTTGACACATGACTTGGAACAAATATCATCCTGGTTACAGTATCACAAATTGAGTCTTAATTATGAAAAATCGACTTATATGTTTTTAACAAGTGAAAATTTTAAAATTGACCACTGTGACCCACTTAAATTTAAAAATAATTCTATAAAATTTTCTGAAACTACCAAACTTCTGGGACTTCAAATAGATCAGAATCTTTCATGGGCAGCTCACATTGAAAAATTACGCAAGAAAATTTCACCTTTACTTGGAGTCCTATTCAGAATAAGAAACGAAATTTCATTCAAATATTTGAGATTAATATATTTCTGTTTGGTATATTCTAATCTACAATATCTCACATCTATATGGGCAACGGCAACCGATTCAATATCGAATCCGCTGAAATATTTGAAAAATAAAATCATTAAATGTATTTATAAATTGCCTTACAGGGAACCTACTGTGAATCTTTATAAACCACATAATCTTCTTGACATTAATTCTATATACCACTTGAAAACATGTACTTTTATTCACTGTGTGAAACATAAGATAGAACACTCTGCAATAGTTTTCAATGAAATCAATACTACACATTCTCACGGCACTAGACAGGCTCAACAACTTGTGGTACATTCAATACATACCAGATTCGGGAAAAAATCAATTTTTCATGAGGGAAAAAACTTCTACAACAAAATACCAAATTCAATTAAAACTTTTAAAAATATCAAAAAGTTCAAACACAATCTCAAAAAATATATTTTATCATCAAAATGATATATTTTAGAATTCAATTATATTGATCATTGATCAATTCAACAGTCTTTTTTCCTTATATTTCTGCTACATAATCATATTTTGTTCTATTTCACTTTTTATATGTTCAATATCCCTATTTATAAACTGTAAATGTTTCTTGGGATGAATATTATGTTATTATTATTATTATTATTTCACCAGTTCGTTAACCAATAATTCCCATAGTCAATCTTATATATTTGGTAAGTAATACGGAGGATACTTTGACACGACTACGAATGCATCGATCATTCCTTTCAGAAAATATTTACCATTATCTTTTTCAACTTTCAAACTCGTCGCGAACTGATGGATGTCGTGGTCGGACACGTGTATGTCGACCTTGGCCTCGGTGACCCTCAACCTCTTCTCGTTGGTCTTCTCCAACGGCCTGAACAGCGAGCCAAAGATGATGCACTCCAAAACTATACCTCCTATTATCAAAATGGACCCTCTCCAATTGTATTCGGAAATGAGCTTGTTGATGATGGGAGCGAAAATGAAAGTACCGAAGCCTGATCCGCACACGGCAATTCCGGTGGCCAGAGATCGTTTCTTTTCGAAATAGGTCGTCACGCTCACGATCGCGGGCAAGTAGATCAGGCCGAAACCTATGCCGACGCCTAAGCCTATCGTGATGTACAACGTTAGCACGTTCTGTGCCCAGAAAGATACCACGAGGCAGATTGACGACAGTATAGATCCCGCTATGGTGACGAAGCGGCAGCCCCATCGGTTGACGAAGTAGCCCGACAACGGACCTGAAATAATAATTCATACATCAATATAAAACAGGAAAATGATTCGATGCTGAAGTCAGAACTATTGTTAGTTTCATCTCATGAAGTGTTGGGAGCAAATACAAATTTTAGAATACCTTGGTAGGTCAATGACCCTTAACGAAATATTGAGTGAAGGACTATTCAGCCTCATGGGCGCCCATACCTAAGGGCAGGAAACCCCCCTAGTCTTGAGGATGAGAGATACTATTCCTTGAAACAAAACTTTGAAATTTGTTAAACCGATTGACTGACACTTCAGCTTGTGCAGTCAATAGCACGGCCCTCATATACCGCAAACCATTGTGAACTACTACAAATATTTTATTATTATGTAATTTTATTTGGAAAATTAGTTGGTTCAATTGATTAAATTCAGATTTTTACTAGATGAAACTTTCAACTTTCAGAATCAGTAAGTTCTGAATACCAATTGACGTTTTTTAGTCGTAATTGAAGTCGCAAGGCAAAATTTGGTCAATTTCATTATGAATTATGAGCCCGCTTTTTCCTAATTTAATAGTTATTTCAAGGAATAGTGATAAAAACAGTTCCAGGCCTCTTAATTTTGTGTACTTTTTTATCTATTTTATTTACAGATTCACACGAAAGGTAAGCCCTGTACTGTTGGAAGAACACCGCATGAATCGGGGGAAAGGAGATATGAGTTAACATTCAACTAAAATTTTTGAATTTTTTACGACTCAGGGAAAAACCTCTCTCGGCAAGGAGTTTCAAAGTTTACCTGTTCTATTGAAAAAAGATCCCTGAGAAAGAGAGGTTCGACAGGTCCCAAGCTCACAACAAAGGGGTGGGAATTCTGTACTCATCGGGTCATCCGTGTTGATACTCCCAAGGGTGGAGCGATTGACCACAAAAAGAAGAGATTTTTCTACGATGCTTCAACGACGTGGGCAAGCATGTGAGCGATGAATCAGCAACAAGACAGATTGCCTTTTTCTGAATAAATCAAGAAGCTCCAATGTATGTTTTGGTACCAAACCCTATACATGAGAACTATAGTCCAAGACAGGTCGTATCTGTGCCTTGCAGAGCATTAGATGCTGACAAGAAGTGAAGTATTGCTTCTCACTAAAAGAAGAACCTTTAGCGATCAATATCACATAATTTTTCCACGAGAGATTATTACTAATCGTAATTCCTAGTATCGAGATACTCAACTTGTAGGAATCGTTACTCCTGACATCTGGATACTAAATAAAGATAGATTGCCTTCCTTTGAGGAACGACAGCATTCAATTCCACCAATTTGATATTATCCCATTCTATTATTTTCGCCAAGTCATCGTTAACTCTATTGACGCTAATGCTTCTCTCTTCTATCGTGCTGATTTGGGGACACTGGAGAAGAAACTAATGAACTTATGAGGAGTACTGTTGTCAGCACTACCATGCAATGAACAAGACGTTTCCTCTAACAAATTATCGATATGAAGCAGAAAAAAAGTGGGAGCCAGAACTGAACCTTGAGGAGCACCTGCATTTATTGAGGGAATATCAGACGATACTCCGATGCCAAACTCAATCGAACGCTTTTGGAGTGTCTGGTACAACAGCAACAATTATCCGAAATTTTAGATGGGATGCTTCCAAATATGTGAAGCATACGACAATCAGTCAGTCCCTGGTTGATCTTTGATGTAGATTGCTTTTTCCATGACTTTGAAAATGATAGAAAGCAATGCAATTGGTACCTATATGATAACAAGGTAAAGTGGTAAAGTTTTCTTTTCTCATGTAGGAACTGA